>CAJQZJ010012579.1:2936148-2970897 GCA_907164525.1 Lophiomys imhausi
TGTGTGTGTGTGTGTGTGTGTGTGTGTGTGTGTGTGTGTGTGTGTGTGAACATTGATAAAGCATCTAAGCAATATAATGTAAGTCTTTATTTTTCAGGACTATTTTATGTAAGTCCTATTTTACATGAGTTCTATGGAGGGATCTGCAGGGAAGGTTATAATTGTATGTTTAATTTTATTCAAATGTTAAACATCATCTATCAGTATGAATTGTGGAGTTTGATGGTTTTATCAGGCTGAAGGATGAATTAGTAAGGTGTTGACACTTCAATTTTCCATCTTTACCAAAAAAAAGACAGTTTTCTTCTCTTCAGTTGTCTGAAGGACCATCAGGTAAGCGATCAAGGGAAAGAATGGGAGGGGCAGGGATGATGGGGATATTCCTTTATTCTTTACAATAACTAGATCAAAACTAGGAATATATTTATTTTTGTCTATAAAGTAATTGGGTTATTTTTCTGGTCAATGATTCTAGAATTATATATAAAACATAACTTTATTTTTATGAGCTTACTGCTGTAATTCAATAAGGGAATATTAGACATTATAGCATGTTAGTTACTAATCTAAATTAACCATCTTCTGACAATCTGTTTATAGGCATTTTCATGTTTCATTTATAAGCACATCTTAGATTTCTCCTTTTAATTATATGCCTTTCTGATGAGGGATATATTAAAGTACCCTTTTGTTCTTTTTGTCTTGTATTGTTAATATTTTGTTATTTTTTTGAGAGCTTAATTGCTCTGATGTAGACCCAGAGGAAGCCTCATTCTGGCAAGGGACACAGCCTGGGAATATGGCCCACAATCCCCACTGGTGCCTTCTTTTGAATAATTAAACTCTAACACTTCTGGAATAGAATTGAAGAAGAAAATGGAATCTATGTCTGCTGTCTTTATTCCAAACTGGTTACATCAAAAAAACTAAGTAGGGGGGCCCCATTACTCACATAGACATAGACCACAAGCTTTACTTAAACTGATTTAAAAATCCATTTTTTTTTCAAAGAAAACATGCTTATTTATTCCAACTAAGTCACATCTATATTTATGTGTTATTTAAATTAAACCACAAAATACACATTTATGTTTATGTCATAAAGACATGTATACTGATTCTCTGATGCACAACAAAATGTGCCAGAATTATTTCTTCATTTCCCTATGAATACCAATTTGGAAGGAAAAATATCAGTCCCTTAATGGTGTTTTATATAGGAATGGGCCGCAGTAGCCATGCTTATGGTTTTAAATCAGTGGATGTATTAAGAACTTAATATTATAAAGTAAAAGAGCAAATGCAAGTATCAGGTAAACACCAGAAAAGTTGTAAAATATCCAGCCAAGCTTTAGAGCATCCAGCAGAGAGAGGGATGGAGCATCCCACCTGACAGAGTAATGAAAACAATATTATCAGATTGGATGCTTACAGCTTCCTGCAGAAACCCATTGAGAAGACTTTCTGAAACAGATATTCTGAGGTCCCCAAGTGAGAGTGTCAGACAGACCAGAGAGTTTTCCTTATGGATGAGCTTCCAGGTTCTGGTTCCCACCCCAGTTTTCAATACAGTAGAATAAACAACTGTTACTTCCATTGTAAACAGCCTCTCTTCTAGTGGTTCTTGAGGAAGCAATGTTTTCAGTATCCTTAATGACTTACTTTTCTTCTTTCTCCCTGTTATAGAGCTGGGGCCAGTGTGACCCATCACAGGGAAGTTTGAAGGACACAACATAAATATGCTTGAGTTTTAGACAAGACATAGGGCTATTCCTTCCAAGAGCACATGAAAATTTAATGGTCTTATACATAAGGCAAATGCATTTATGTATATGAAGGGAAGAGTACAGAAATGAGAATTTTTATACATAAAATGAGGACTCCTGGTAGAAGGGCCCGGTATGTGTAATGAGAGGTCCATATGGTTAAAATAGCAAACTATAAGAAACCACAAATTGAAAGAACTGCTCTTCCTGGAATAACTAGAAACCCAAAAAGCTTAACTTTTAATTGCTAGGCAGGGCACTAAGATGAAGCATTGTAGCAGAGGAAGGAAGTCCTATTATTGAAGCATCTAAAGAGAGATAAAAGGTTACAGGGTATATCTGAACCCTTCGTGGCTTTCTGTGGCTCCTCGGGATTGCTTTCATAAACACATTTTCTATAAATTAAGGGCAACACTGCAATTCGCTAGTGTTTCCTGCCTGCAACATTAATCAAAACAATATTTTCTGAATGGAACCACAATCTCAAGCGACCAGGTTTAAACCTTGGATTTATTTTGATTGAGTCCCCTCTTTCTTCATGGATAGTCAGTTACCAAAGATATTTTTCTTATCAAACCCCTCAATTATTTCTCATTTTCACTTTCTCCCATTTGCTCAAACCAGGAGCTAAGCATAACATTCTTACCAATCTAGTGATTTCTTGACTAGCCTATGACTTTTCCAATCCCCCTTGTCCTTACAATCTGTATGCTGCTTTCCAAAACCAGTCATCCTTTAGCCATTCTTATCCCTTCAAGCTCCTCTGTTAACAAGAAACAAAGAAAAATATTCCACATACCTCAGTTCTCAGAAAAAAATAAGTATAAGTCACTACATCTGGTTAAAAGTACTCAGGAAACACAAGGAATAGATTAAGGGATTCCACATACATGTGAAAATACCATTTATAGAGATGCAGTAAGCCATGGCTGCCCTTTAGAATACTACAAGACAGATGATGAATTTCATACAACATACACTGTGAAAGTAATAAATGATGACGCTGGGAATGGGCATAAATATAGAAACAGAGAGATGGTGACAGCTGTAGAAGAAAAGGTGGTAGAAAAGAACAAAGCTATGGAGCTGGAAAAAATGGATCAGTGGTTAAGAATGCCTGATGCTCCTTCAGTGGAGAAGTTTGTATATTAGCACCCACATCAGGCAGCTCACAACAATTTGCATCTTCAGCTTCAGGATATTGGACACTCTTCTAGTTTATTGCTAGTAGGCAGCAATACTCCCCCCCCACAAACACACATAGATACACACACACACACACACACGTATGAATATATATAATTAAAAATAAAGTAAATATGCTTTTTAAATGGAGAAGTCAGAAGGAAATGGAGACATCATAAATTAACCATTTATGACATACAGCCAGTATTCACACAAATCACTGGAATTCTAAGTCAAGCAAACAAACTCATAATGTGTTAAATAATATAAACAGCAGATGGATGCTTATGGATATTAATAACATATTGTTTATTGTATTTGTCTTCATGCTGAAATGTTTTCACTAAAAATAGATAGAAAAATATAATACACACATTTTGATATATATTTTATAAATTATATATTTCTCTATATCTATTATATATATTTGTGTATATATAATATATCTTACAAATATATATGTATATAATGTGCATGTGTGTGTGTGTGTGTGTGTGTGTGTGTGTGTGTAAGGTAAGGTAAGGGCATCAATGTGAGTCTATATGAATAGATGTCAGGCATCATTTTGTGTTAGAATTACCAAGGTGACTTGTTAAAATACAAATCAATATGCAGCATCCATCCCAGAATTCATGACTGAGGTCTAATATGGAAAGAGGCTTAAATTTCTGAAAGTATTGATCAATACTGGTTTTGCTCAGACATAAAAACAAAGTTACACAGTTATCTGGTAGATGAATGACATTGCCCATGCTAAAGGTGTTAAAGTTGGGAGGAAAAAAAATGGGTGGCTTGTGATTATTCATAATTTTTTAATTGCTGTGATCAAAACCTGATCCCCCCTCAAAAAGTTCTTAGAAAAGAATAGTTTATTTTGGTGCACAGTTTGCGAGTATATTCAGTTAAAGCTTTGAAGGAATAGTGGAAATAACAAGAGGAAGCTGAGTAGTGCTGATGTTCCTCTTGCTTGATCCATTCTATTCAGTTCAGAATCCCAGACCATGGACTGTCACCATCCATGCTAGAGCCCTTTACCTCAGTTAAATTAGTCTAGAAACTGCCATAGTCACACCAAGAGGTTTCTTTTTCCTTGTAGGTGTTTTTACATCATGTTAAATTAACAATCAATATTAATCATCATTGTATGGTATTATATCTATTTTTGTGCATGTAGGGAAAATTTAGAAAACTTCTACAATATCAAAAGTGGGTTTAGAGTGCTAAGGTTTCACCCACTATCTAACTGAGAATGTGACAAAAAATAGTGACTGAAGGAGATAAGGCAGGGACTTGTAGATAATTGTATGTTCCATTCTTTTTTTTTTTTCTTTTTTTTTTGTTTTTTTCGAGACAGGGTTTCTCTGTGTAGCCCTGGCTGTCCTGGACTCACTTTTATAGACCAGGCTGGCCTCGAACTCACGAAGATCCACCTGCCTCTGCCTCCCGAGTGCTGGGATTAAAGGCGTGCGCCACCACCGCCCAGCGTATGTTCCATTCTTGATCAAGAAAATAGGAGTTTCTTGATGCTTTTAAACTAAACACTAAAATTCATCTCTACCAAAATTTATCATTGCTGTAAGAAGCAGAGTTACTGAAAATGACCTTGAGAACTGACCCTGCATTTCCTTGACAATGGCTTATATAGCAATGAGATTCCTTCTCCAAATCTGAGGAATTCATATTTTAGATGGCTCCAAAGGGAAACTTACTGGGGAGCTGCCGTTTCCAAACACCTGTGAAAGATGCCAGGTAGAATTACTGTGTGCCATCTGAGGACTGTATGTGTGTGTTTTTGTTTTGTTTTTGTTTGTTTGTTTGTTTGTTTGTTTGTTTGCTTTTTTAAGAATAGACTTATTTTCCTGTCTATGAGACACTTTGCCCTAGTGGTGCTGCCTTGTAGGCCTCCAGTGTATGAGGAGGCTCTTGGCCTTCATGTGACTGCTGAACTGGGGTGGAGGACTGTTATGTAGGGACACTCCACTCCAGAGGAGTGGGATAGGGGGTAGAGGGTGGGAGGGCGGGACTGGAGGGGTGGAAAGAGGGCACTGTGATGGAGATGTTACCTGAAGTAACAAATAAATATTAAAAAGAAAGAATCTAGATGGGTGTAAGAGAGAAAAGGAATGTGAGCTGTAGGATGCCTTCATGAAAAAGCAGGTTCACTTTGTGTAGATATGAGTCTTAGCACTGTGACTTCCATCCCATGTGTTATAGAGCCCTGACTTAATACATTGTGTATAGTTTGTCTTCAGAATATTTTCCATTACAATGTCCTATTTATCCCATATCACCAGACTGAAGATCTCTGTTTCCCTATTCTTAGCTAGCAGATAATCAATTATTTCCTCTACCATGGCAATAGGAAAATGAAGGGATCTGTTTTACAAAACACTTGACTAATTTTGCTCTCAAAATATGCATCAAATGAGACTATTTCATCCTTACTGGCATATATCCAACCATTACCATCTTCTTGATGTTAGACATGGTGACTGTGCTTCACATCTCAACCTGTCTTGCTTTTCTGAAATGTAAAATTATTTTGTCTATCCTTAAATTTTTCAGTAATGTCTAACCACATCCTTAAACTTGCAGAAGTTTTAGACTTAAGACAGTTAACACTCCAACAAAAGTAGTACAGAACAAGTCAGCAAGCTGAAGCAGTTTTGACCGAGAATATTATAGTAGATCAGAGAAGTGGAGTGGACTGTTTAAAACTAAACAAGCAGAGGCAGCAGTAGATGGACAACAGAACTCAAGACCATCTTGGAAATTTCCTGTCTAGTGGCTTTTTTTCTTCCTTTTATTTATTATTTCTCTCTAGTTTTTACCCTACAGGTCCTTTGTGTATATATTATGGTTTCCAGTTTTGTGTTTTTATGGGATTCATCAGTAAATATTTCTTAAACATTTTCTTGGACTCTTTTCCTTCTTTTTGTTTATGTACTGTTCTGTGTTTGATTTTGTTTCATTTTTTTAAATGTCTTTTTATTCAATTTTTTTATTTAATTTTATTATTAGCCTTTAGAAGCCTGTTTTTTTCTTTATTTTTTATTTCTTCAAGTTACATCTCAATCGCAGTCCCCTCCCTATTCCCCCTCCAGTCCCACCCTCCCACCCTCAACCCCCCATCCTCTTCCCTTTTTTTTCTTTTAAGTTTAAGGTATATCTTATTTCCCCCTACAGTTTCCCCTTTCAGTCCAACAAATGGCTCTTTCTCTTATAATAATAAATACAATATAGTACAACAGAGGTAATTAGGCCACAGTTATGAGGGTTATGTGGCTTAACGTACATTCCCAATGACCAATCCATGTGTATTTGGTACCTGACTTTAACATTCTACTTACTAACCATCTCCATGAGTTTAAAGTTCTATATCTGACTCAACATTCATACTAACTTGCAACACAATTTTAAAAGTATCTTCTTAGATCTGTAACACTCTCTTGACTCCTAAACAACTCAAAATTTAATTATGAGACTCTAATTATCTGTTCTTCAACCACCTCAGAGACCGGAGAGGGATAAATTTATCTGATTTTATAGGAAGTACAGGGCCTGCAGCTTCCCAAACTAAGAAATAACATACCAGTGGCTGCCTGGACAGTTCCCATTTTCTCTCCATACATTACAGCATCAATCTTCAGTCATTTGGCCCCATTTCTCTGACAGACATTGATTGTAGAGCAGGGGTTATGAAGGACTTACCTACCCTGTCTTGGCAGAGCTAGGCTGTCGACTTACCTGCTAGAAGCCCGTTTTTTTTTTGTTTGTTTGTTTGTTTTTCTAATAAGACACAGAAAAGGATGGAGAGGGGAAGTAGGAAGTAATTGTCAGAAATTGAGAAAAGGTGAGTCTATAATTAGGACATATTTTTTAAGAAAAACACCTACTATCAATAAAAGGAAAAGTAGAGTGAGCTGGTAGAAATGACTGGAGGAATTACACATTATGTTTAACAATATAAATATGCTCATCTGCACTTTGATTTTACTCAGAAACTAAAGCAAATACACTAAATTTTAATGACTATATTTCAAAACCCAGTCGCTTAGAAAGACATTTCTTACAAAACTGGGTAGAGAATAAGAAATGTGAGCAAAGAGGTACTGAGGAAGAAAAGGATAACAACAAAACATACAAACATTCACAAGCACACAAACATATACAAATATACGCATGTACACACGGACATACACACTCACATATTCATATATCCACATACAAACAACAGCTGTGCATACATACACATAGACATAGCCACATATATATACACATGCACACTTGGGCACACTCATATCATGCCAGTAGAAAGGATGCTAATTCCAGTGAAGGTTGTGGGATAAAGAGGGAAGGAAATAGAGCCCATAAAGCAATTTTTATTTGAAAATGACATAATGAAACTCGATATTGTGTATGCTATTTTTGAATGTCAAAAAGGTGGTAAGAGGCTGATAAATGTTTTCTTTCAAATAGATGTGTAAAGAATATGTAATTACAATCTTCTAAAGTGCTACTAGAAAAGATAAGCCAAGAAAGCATAGCAAGAAAGAACATCAGACCATTTTGGTTACCCTTGGAACTTAATTGTCTTGATAGTGTACAATCTACATATATATTCTTTTTGTGTGCATGTGTGTGCTTATGTATGGTCACACGTGTATGGACACCATATGTTCAGGTGTAAATATATACGTCTTCACATGAATGTATAGGCCAAAGGTTGAATTTAAGAATTTTTCAATTGTTTTCAACTTGATTTAGTGAGTCAGGCTCTCCTTACTCGAGGACCTGAGTCTGCCTCTAAACCTCAGAATTACAGGTGGCCCACACAGCTGCATCAGTGGTAGGATTTTCACTCTGCATTTTATTTGAAACCTTAGAACCTAAACTCAGGTCTTCAGGCTTGTAAGCACTTTATTGACAGAAATATTACCCCAGCTCAAGGAGAATAATCTTTAATGTGTATCTGAAAAGGAGAAATTTAAACTATAAGCATAGAGAATATGTGACAAAATAATATTAATTTTTATTGCTTTTGTATTGGTTTTATAGTATCTATACAATGCTAACTTAAAATGATAAGTCTGTGTTAGAGCATCATGGTTCAGTTTGAAGAGCTGCCATAATTACCCATATAAACTTCAAATAATCTCACTTCTTTCTCCATCAAGAATAAAACTGTAAATAGATGCAAATCTATGTTTTGGGGAAAATTTGTATATGCAAAGAGGTGTTTAATTATTTTCATCAATTTTAATGTTAAGTTCTACTTGACATATAATTACAGAAATATGCTACAGGATTTTTAAAACTAATTTAGAAAAAATATGAGGAAGAGACAGGGTGCTTTATGAAATTTTTATAGAAAAACACCACTTAATCTAACGATATCAAGCAAAATATGCCAGTATTATAATTAATCATTTTCACTCATTCATTCACTGAAAAATATCTTGCAATACTACTATATGCCAAAAAATAGTTTCAGATTTTTTTACATAAAATGGAGGATATGGGAGTGACTCTAGCTGAGACTCCTAGCAGTGGGAGTACAGAGAATGAAGAGGCCTCCTTCTAGATAGGTAGGACTTCTAAAGGAAGGAGGGGATCATCAACCCACCCACAAAACCTTCAGCACATAATTTATCCTGTATACATGATGTGCAGGGAGAAAATATACCAAAAATTGAGGAATGTCCAACCAATGCAGACCCAACCTGAGACCTACCCCAAGAGAGAGAACCAACCCCTATCAGTACTAACTATACTCTGCTGTGCTCACAGACAGGAGTGTAGCATAGCTGTCCTCTGAGAACTTTCATGCAGTAGACAATCAAAACAGAGGCTCAGACTCAACACCAACCATTAGGCAGAGCACAGGGTGTCTTTTGGAAGAATGAGGGGAAAGATAGAAAGAACCAGAGAGGACAAGAAATCCATAAGAAGACTGACAGAGATAATCAAATGAAGACCATGAAGGCTCACAGAGTCAGAGGCACCAATCAAAGAGCTTAAATGAACTGGACCTAAGCCCTCACCACATATGTAACCTTTGGGCAGCTTGGTCACCATGTGGGTCTCCTGGAAAATGCAGCAGGAGCTGTCTCTGACATGAATTCTGATGCATGCTTTTCGACCACTTCTCCTTAATGGGGCTGAGGTGACTGACCTCAATGGAAGAACAAGAGCTCTGTCCTGATGCAACTTGATGTGTTGGGGTGACCTCCCCTTTTCTGAGAAGAAAGAGAGTAGGGGTAGAGGGAAAGAGGCAGAAGGCAGGACCCAGAAGAGGGGAAGGAGAAGGTTACAATTGGGATGTAAAATGAATAAATAAATAAAATTATATAAAAAAGATCAGTCAGGGATCTAAACCATCACAAAAGACTGAGAATATTAAAAAAAATTAAAAAGATACAAAATTTATCCTCTTTTGTGTATGAAATCACTATATAAGATACGTATTGTAGTCTTACATAGTAAACTTAAAAGGTGATGTTTTATAAAGATGGGGAAGATGTAAATCCTTTTCGTTACCTTCTTACTTTTATACTTTCATCTTTGTTCCTACTTTTTCTTCTAAAGCATTTGACAAAATCCAACACCCCTTCATTCTAAAAGTTCTGGAGAGAACAGACATACAAGGACCATATCTGGAAATAATAAAGGCAATAAATATACAGCAAGCCAGTAGCCAACATCAAAGTAAATGGAGAGAAACTTGAAGTATTTCCTCTAAACTCAGGGACAAGACAAGGCTGCCCACTTTGCCATATCTCTTCAATATAGTACTTGAAGTTCTTGCTAGAGCAATAAGATAACTAAAGGAGATCAAGGGGATACAAATTGGAAACGAAGAAGTCAAATTGTCCCTATTTTCAGACGATATGATAGTATACATAAGCGATCCCAAAAATTCCACTAGAGAACTCTTACAGCTGATAAATACCTTCAGCAAGGTGGCTGGATACAAAATTAATTCAAAAAAATCAGAAGCCCTTCTTTATACAACAAATAAATGGGCTGAGAAAGAAATAAGGGAAACAACTCCCTTCACAATAGCCACAAATAATATAAAATACCTGGGGGTAACTCTAACCAGCCAAGTAAAGGACCTGTACAACAAGAACTTCAAGCCCTTGAAGAAAGAAATTGAAGAGGCCATCAGAAGATGGAAAGATCTCCCATGCTCATGGATAGGTAGGATCAACATAATAAAAATGGCCATCTTACCAAAAGCAATATACATATTCAATGGAATTCCTATCAAAATACCAAAACAATTCTTTATACACCTGGAAAAAGCTATTCTCAATTTCATATGGAGCAACAACAACAACAAAAAAAAATAGCTAAATCAATCCTGTACAATAAAAAAAAAAAATCTGGAGGAATCACCATCCCAGATTTCAAGCTGTACTACAGAGCAATATTAATAAAAACTGCATGGTATTGGTATAGAAACAGACCAGTAGATCAATGGAATTGAATTGAAGACCCAGAAATGAACCGATACACCTATGGTCACCTAATTTTTGACAAAGAAGCCAAAACCACACAATGAAATTAGGACAGCATCTTCAACAAATGGTGCTGGTCCTACTGGATGTCCACTTGTAAAAGAATGAAATAAGACCCATACTTATCACCTTGTACAAACTTAAGTCCAAGTGGATCAAAGACCTTAACATAAGCCCGGTCACACTAAATGTACTAGAAGAGAAAGTGGGAAAAACCTCGAAATCATTGGCACAGGTGACAACTTTCTTCTTTCTTTCTTTTTTTTAACATCTATTTATTACTTCAAGTTTCATCTCCATTAAAACCCTCTCCCTTCATCCCTTCCCAGTCCCACCCTACCACCCTCTACCTCCTCTCCTACCCATCCCACCACTCCAGTGTGGGATGCCTCCATGTATTAATCCCCTCAGTTCATTAGTTACATGAGGTCTAAGAGCTTACACGGCAGTTCCAGTAGGGTGGAGTGTCCCACTAACAGGTAACCAAATCCATGTTCTTGTTCTTTTGTGTCAATTAATTTCAGGATGGTCATCCTGTACCACATGGCTAAGATCAAGTTATAAGTGAATGTATGCTGTGTGTATCTTTCTGAGGCTGAGTTAGCTCACTCATGATGAGGTTTTCTAGTTCCATCCATTTGGTTGCAAATTACATGATTTCCTTGTTTCTGATAGTTGTGTTCTATTCCATTGTATAAATGTACCACAGTTTCTTTTAAATTCATTCTTCTTTTGAAGGACATCTGGGTTGTTTACAGTTTCTAGCTATTACAAATAAAGCTGCTATGAACATAGTTGAGATATCTTTGTGGCTTGGTGAGGAATCTTTTGGATATATGACCAGGAGTGGTGTAGTTGTGTCTTGAGATAGAGCTATTCTAAGTTTTCTAAGCTATCTCCAGACTGTTTTCCATAGTGGTTGTACAAGTTTGCATTCCCACCAGCAATGGAAGAGTATTCCCCTTCTCTACAACCTTGCCATCATATGCTGTCATTTGAGTTTTGATCTTAGCCATTCTGACAGGAGTGAGATTGAATCTCAGAGTCATCGTGAGTAGCATTTCTCTAATGATTAAGAATGTTGAACATTTCTTCATGTGTCTCTTGGCCATTTGAGATTCCTCTTTTGTGAATTTCTTGGTTTAGCACTGTATCCCATTTTTTTTGAATGGGTTATTTGGTTTCTTGGTGCTTAATTTCTTGAGTTCTTTATGAATTGTGGATATTAGCCGTCTGTCAGATGTGCAGTTGGTGAAAATCTTTTTCCCAATCTGTAGGTTGCCGTTTTGTTCGAATGACAGTGTACTTTGCCTTACAGAAGTTTTTCAGTTTCATTAGCACCCATTTATTGATTGTTTGTTAAGGCCTGAGCTATTGGTGTTCTCTTCAGGAAGTTGTCATGCCAATGAGTTCAAGATTTTTCCCTGCTCTCTCTTCTAATAGATTTATTGTGTCTGGTTTTATGTTAAGGTCTTTGATCCACTGGGATTTATGTTTTGTACAAGGTGATAAACAGGTGTCTATTTGCATTCTTCTGCATGTTGACATCCAGTTAGACCAGCACCATTTGTTGAAGATGCTGTCCTTTTTCCATTGTACAGTTTTGGCTTCTTTGTCAAAAATTAAGTGACCATAGGTTTGTGAGTTTTTTTCTGGGTCTTCAATTAAATTTCATTGACCAACTGATCTGTTTCTGTACCAGTTCCATGCCATGCTGTTTTTATTACTATGGTTCTGTAGTATAGTTTGAAATCAGGGATGGTGATACCTCCAGATGTTTTTGCTTTTGTTTTTATTGTACATGATTGATTTAGCTATTCTGAAGCTGAGAATTGTTCTTTCAAGGTGTGTAAAGAATTGTGTTGGAATTTTGAAGGGAATTACATTGATTCTATAAATTGCTTTTTGTAGGAGGGCCATTATTATTATGTTTATCCTACCTATCCACAAACATGGGAGATCTTTCCATCTTCTGATATCCTCTTCAGTTTCTTTCTTCAAGGGCTTGAAATTCTTGTTGAACAGGACTTTCACTTGCTTGGTTAGAATTACCCTCAGGCATTTTATATTGTTTGTGGCTGCTGTGAATGGTGTTGATTCTCTAATTTCTTTCTCAGTTCATTTATCTTTTGTATAAAGAAAGGCTAGTAATTTTTGGAATATATTTTTTATCCAGCTGTCTTTCTGAAAGAGTCTATCAGCTGTAGGACTTCTCTGGTGGAATTTTTCAGGTTATTTATGTATACTCTCATATCGTCTGTAAATAGAGATAATTTGACTTCCTCCTTTCTGATTTGTATTCCCTTGATCGCCTTTAGTTGTCTTGTTTTTCAGACTACAACTTCAAGTACTATGTTGAAGAGATGTGAAGAGAATGGACATCCTTGCCTTGTCCCTGATTTTAGGGGAGATGCTTTAAGTTTCTTTTTATTTAATTTGATGTTGGCTATCAGCTTGCTATATATCGCCTCCATTATTTCTAGGGATGGTCCTTGTAGGCCAGCTCTCTCCAAGACTTTTAACATGATTTTTGTAATTGTGTTGGATTTTGTAAAATGCTTTTTCTGTATCTAATAAGATGATCGTGTGGTTTATTTCTTTCAGCTTGTTTATATGGTGGATTATGTTGAAGGATTTTCATATGTTAAACAACCCTTTCATTACTAGGATGAAGCCTACTTAATTGTGGTGTATGATACTTTTGATGTGTTCTTGGATTTGGTTTGTAAGTATTTTATTGAGTATTTTCATGTCTATGTTCATGAGCAAAATTGGTCTGAAATTCTTCGTCTTTGTTGGGTCTTTATGTGGTTGAGGTATCAGGGTGACTGTGTCCTCATAGACTGAGTTTGGCAATGTTCCTTATGTTTCTATTTTGTGGAAGAGTTTGAAGAGTATTGGTGTTAGCTCCTCTTTGAAGGTCTGGTAGAATTCTGTGCTGAAACCATCTGGTCCTGTGCCTTTTTTTTTTTTTTTTTTTTTTTGATTGAGAGATTTTTAAAGACTACTTCTATTTCCTTGGGGCTATAGGACTATTTAATTTGTTAACCTGATCTTCATTTAGCATTGGTAGGTGGAATCTATCAAGAAAATTGTCCATTTCACTTAGGTTTTCATATGTTGTGCAATACGGGTTTTTGAAGTAAGACCTAATGATTCTTTGGATTTCCTTGATGTCTGTTGTTATTTCTCCCTTTTCATTTCTTATTTTGTTGATTTGTGTGTTTTCATTCTGCCTTTTTGTTAGTTTGACTAAGGGTGTGTCTATTTTGTTGAATTTCTCAAAAAACTAACGCTTGGTTTTGTCGATTCTTTGTATTATTCTGTGTGTTTCTAAATTATCTATTTCAGCCCTGAGTTTGATGATTTCCTGCCATCTGCCCTTCTTGGGAGTGTTTGCTTCTTTCTTTTCTAGCTCTTCCAGTTTAGCTGTTAAGTTGCTAATATGAGCTGTCACAATTTTCTTTTTGAAGGCACTTAGTGCTATGAAGTTTTCTCATAGCACTGCTTTCATTGTGCCCCAGTGGTTTGGATATATTGCTCCTTCATTTTAATTGAATTTTAGGAAGTATTTGATTTCCTTCTTTAGTTCTTCCCTGATCCAGGAGTCATTGAGTAGAGAGCTTTTTAGTTTCCATGGATATGTAGGCTTTCGATATTTCTATTGTTGTTGAAGTCCAGCTTTAATCCATGGTTGTCTGATAAAATATAAGGGGTTATATCAATTTTCTTGTATCTCTTGAGGCTTGCTTTGTGACTGACTATATGGTCAGTTTTGGATATGAATCCATGAGGTGCTGAGAAGAAGGTATATTCTTTTGAGTTTGGATGAAATGTCCTATAGATACCTATTAGGTTCATTTACTTCATGATCTCTGCTAGTCTCATTATTTCTCTGTTTTCACTTCTGTCTTGATGACTTGTACATTGGTGTGAGTGAGGTGTTGAAGTCTCCCAGTATTATAGTGTAGGGATTGATGTATGGTTTAAACTTTAGTAGTTCTCTTTCCAAATGTGGGTGCCTTTGTATTTGGTGCATAGATACTCAGCATTGAGATGTCATCCCGATGAATTTTTCCTTTTACAAATATGTAGTGTCCTTACCTATCTTTTTTGATTAATTTTGATTGAAAGTCTATTTTATTGGACATTAGGATGGCTACTGCAGCTTGCTGCCTTGGATCATTTGCTTGGAAAAACCTTTCCCAACCCTTTACTCAGAGGTAGAGTCTATGTTTGCTGGTAAGGTGTGTTTCTTGTATGCAGCAAAATGATGGGTCTTGTTTACAGATCCATTCTGCAAGTTTGTATCTTTTTATTGGTGAGTTGAGTCCATAGATGATGAGATATATTAATTATCCTAGTTGTTATTTCGTTCTATTTTGATGTAGGCAGTGGTAGTGATATCTTGTGTTTCTTTTTGTTTAGCTCTAGTAGAGTTTGTTTCCTGTGTATTCTTGCCTGTAGTTACCTTCTCTTGGCTGGCATTTTCCTTCTAGGATCTTCTGTAGACTGGGACTTGTGGGTAGATAATGCTTGAATTTGGTTTTATAAAAATAAGGAATGTTTCACAAACTTGTGTGTCATCCTTGTGCAGGGGCCATGCTAATATTCTCTGTGTTGTTCCAATTGTAATATATGGGCTGCAGAAGTGAGCACACCTTTTCTTATTATTATATTAAGATACTCTTCGATAGCTCAGGATCATGCAAACTTGTCCAGTAAATGAGGATGGCCTTTAACTCCTGATGCTCCTTCCTCCACCATCCAAGTGCTGGCTTGTGTTTCCAAGCATATGTTACCATATGTTTACAAGTCTAGTGTTTAGGGGACCTTAAGATCACAATTGTCCTGCTTCATCTCCACATCCTGAAATTGAAGACCTATATCATCAACCCTGCCTTCTTTATGCTTTGTGAAAGTGTTGGTGAGGGTGAGACCCCCCCCCCTTCCTTTTGCCCTCACCAATAGTGGCTGACAGGAGATAGATCACAAAATCAGAACTATCCCTGTGCCTCACATGCTGTAGCACTCGAGAGAACAAGCTTTGCACCTTGTCTGGCAGCATACTACAGCTGGCACTGTGTGTAGTTTGTGGGTGAGCCACCCCTGAGGGAGTAAGTGTGGAAGAGCCAGCCTTGATTTTTGTCTGCTTAGTAGTGGTGTTGGCAAGGGAGAGAACCCCTTCCCTCCTTTTTGCCCTCACCACTGATGACAGACAGGAGATCTGGCCATGTGGGGCTCACAAGTGCAGGGGAGTTGTCCCTGCCCCTCAAAAGATCAGGTCCTGCACCTTGCCTGGGCAGCACACTACAGCTGGCCCTGGATATGAGGATTGTAGCTGAGCCAGCCCTGAGGGAGTGAATGTGTGAGAACCATCCCTGCCTTCTGTCCTCTTTGTGGTGTTGGCAAGGGAGAGATCCCCTTTGCTTTCTTGCCCTAGCCACATGTAGCACATGGTAAACCTGGCCATGATGTAGTCTTGAAAGAAAGGGAGCTGCACCAACCCCCTACCTGCTGCATTGCTCAGAAAAGCAGGCCCTGAAAGTTAGAGTTGCAGGGCCAGAACCAGGGATCTGACTTGCCTCCCCACCCCCATGGATGAACTGCTGTAGTGCATGAAGAGGACAGTTCCACAGACTCAAAACTACAGTATCTCACTGACAGAAGACAATAATAGCTTAACTGAGAGGAGTCCTAGTCAGCTTCCAATATTGAAAAAGTAGCAGAAGCCAGAGGCTTCATACTGGACCAAGGAGTCATTATAATGAACATCTGCATGGAAAAACGAGTAGAGAAAATGGAATATTGTGGGACACACTGAGACACACTACAGTTTCCACAATGAGATTTTTCTTTTATGTGGAGGAAGGTTGCAGGGGTAGAGGGTGGTTCTGAGGGGTGGTTGGAGAGGAGAGGGAACAGAGTACACGATGTGAAATTTACAAAATATAAAGAAAGAAAAACAAAACAAACAAAAAAACAAACAAACCAAAACAAGAACAACAAAACACAGTTCTGAGTTCATTTATTTTTAAATAAAACCCTTGAGAAACAGAAGTTACTATGTTTTTAATAGGGGAAGAATAAGAATGGGCTGATGAAGCAATTATATAGGTATATATACACATATATTTAATATAAGAAAACAGAAAAATAAACACAGTGCTAATCAACATTAAGTTCTCAGTAATCTCCAAAAGTTGGCTAAGAAAACAGTGATTTTGATGTGAAGGACATTTTGTAAACATTTTTTCCCCTTTAATTGTCTATACTCCTGCAACTTAATTTAAGAACCTTAGTAGGTTGATAGTAGATCTACACATGCTTCCCTTTCTTAAAAATATTGTTGTCTGTTGGCTTTAAACTAAGTATATATATTCAGTCCCATGGCTAATTGCTGCATTACTGCTCCCAGGGCCTATTGACAGTGTAGACTATCTTCTTCAAGTCAAATTCTACTATGACATTTCAACTAATATTAGATATGATATAAGTGAGATTTTTATAACTAAAGAACACATTCATTAAAATTGACAAACACAGAAGAATCTTATAAGATGCATGTCTGTAATGTAATTATTAAGCTAATTTATAAGTTTGTTGACTGTGCTTCTTTTCTTTTCTTTTTTTTGGGAGGGGTGGGAAGTTTTTTATGTTTATTTATTACTTCAAGATACATCTCCATCATAGTGTCCTCTTTCCACCCCTCCTGTTTCCACCCTCCCACCCTTTCCTCCCTCTCCCAACAATCCCACTCCTTCAATGTAGAGTGTCCCTAGGTATCAGCCCTTTTCAGTTCAACAGTGTTATGAATGCCATTTACTTTTTCTTATACTGGAGGCCTACCTGGTAGCACCCCTAAGGTAAATTGTCCCATTAATAGGTAACAAAGTCTATGTTCCTCATGCTTTTGTTGTGTTGGTTGTAGGACAGTTATCCTATACTATATAGCTAAAATACAATTATAAGTGAGTGGATGCAATGTGCATTTTTCTGAGTCTAGGTTAGCTCACTCAAAATGATCTTTTCTAGTTCCATCCATTTGGCTGCAAGTTGCATGATTTCCCTATTTTTGATAGATAAGTAGCATTCCATTGTGTAAATACCACAATTTTTTTTTTATCCATTCATCAGTTGAGGGACATCTGGGTTGTTTCCAGTTTCTAGTTATTACAAATAGAGATGCTGTCAGCATAGATGAGGAGATGTCCTTGTGGTTTATTGATAAATCATTTGGGTAGATACCCAGAAGTGGTATGGCTGGGTCTTGAGGTCGAACTATACCAAGTTTTCTCAGACATCACCAAACTGATTTCCATAGTGGCTGTACAAGTTTGCACTCCCACCAGCAATGGAGGAGTATTCCCTTTTCTCCACAACCTCACCAGAATGTGCTGTCATTTGAGTTTTTGATCTTAGCCATTCTGACAGGTGTGAGATGGAATCTCAGAGTCGTCTTGAGTTCATTTCTCTGATGATTAAGGATGTTGAGCATTTCTTCAAATGTCTCTCAGCCCATAGAGATTTCTTCTTTTTGAATTCTAGGTTTAGCTCTGTTTCCCATTTTTTGATTGGATTATTTGGTTTCTTGGAGTTTAATTTCTTGAGTTCTTTATAAATTATGGATATTATCTCTCTGTTGGAAGTGAAGTTGGTAAAGATCTTTTCCCAATCTGTAGGTTGCTACTCCGTTCTAATGACAGTGTGCTTTGCCTTTCAGAAGCTTTTCAGTTTCATAAGGTCCCATTTATTGATTGTTGGTCTTAGAGCCTGAGCTATTGATTGGTGTTCTGTTCAGGAAGTACCTGTGTCAATGAGTTTGAGGATTTTCCCCACTTTCTCTTGTAATAGATTAGTGTGTCCAGCCATGTATTAAGGTCTTTGATCCACTTGGACTTAAGTTTTGTGCAAGGTGATAAGTATGGGTCTAATTTTATTCTTTTACATGTTGACATCCAGTTAGACCAGGACTGTGGTTCTTTTCATTGTTATTCTCTCAAAGGTGAAATCGTGATTTGAAAACAAAACAAGGCAAAATACAGGATTGTGTTGCATGTTACTAATACTTTCTTATTAATCATTGTAATGTACTAAGAGGTTGGGGGAAGGTTTGGGGGGAAGTAATTAGGATTAGCTAAGGGTCAAATGAGTATATCAAGGTAAGCCTCAATGGTGGCTAAATAATAAGGGACAAACAAATGCAAATATATCTGTATCTATATGTTGATATCTAATATCATTCTATAACACACACACACACACACAAACATTGGAAACGAAGAAGTAAAATTATCCCTATTTGCAGATGATATGATAGTATACATAAGCGACCCCAAAGACTCCACCAGAGAACTCTTACAGCTGATAAACACCTTCAGCAAAGTGGCTGGATACAAAATTAATTCAAAAAAATCAGAAGCCTTTCTTTATACAACAAACAAATGGGCTGAGAAAGAAATAAGGGAAACAACCCCCTTCACAATAGCCACAAACAACATAAATTACCTGGGGGTAATTCTAACCAAGCAAGTAAAGGACCTGTACAACAAGAACTTCAAGCCCTTGAAGAAAGAAGTGGAAGAGGGCTTTAGAAGATGGAAAGATCTCCCATGCTCATGGATAGGTAGGGAGATGATTGAATTGGTGGTAAGCTTTTCTCTTGGCAAGAAAAACCCCTTGCTTCAACTGTAGACAGACTTCTGTCCAAAAAGGACAAAACTTGGAAGCAGATAAGTCGACAGCCTAGCTCTGCCAAGACAGGGTAGGTAATTCCTTCATAATTCCTGCTCTACAACCAATGTCTGTCAGAGAAATGGGGCCAAATGGCTGAAGATTGATGCTGTAATGTATGGAGAGAAAATGGGAACTGTCCAGGCAGCCACTGGTATGTCATTTTTTAGTTTTGGAAGCTGCAGGCCCTGCACTTCCTATATAATCAGATATAGTTATCCCTCTCAGGTCTCTGAGGTGGTTGAAGAATAGATAGCTAGAGTATCATAGTTAAATTTTGAGTTGTTTAGGAATCAAGAGGGTGTTCTGGATCTAAGAAGATATTTTTAAAATTATGAGGCAAGTTAGTGTGAAAGCTGAGTTAGATATAGAACTTTAAACTCATGGAGATGGTTAGATAGTAGAATGTTAAAGTCAGGTGCCAAATACATATGGACTGGACATTGGGAATGTATGCTAAGCCATATAACTCTTATAATCGTGGCCTATTTATTTCTGTTGTTTTGTATTGTATTTATAGTTATAAGAAAAAGAACCATTATTTGGACTGAAAGGGAGAGCTTTTGGGGGGAAAAATAAATACCTTAAACTAAAAAAAAAAAAAAAAAAAGAAGGGAAGAGGATGGGGGGCTGAGGGGGAGGAGGGTGGAAGGGTGGGACTGGAGGGGGGAGTAGGGAGGGGATTGTGATTGAGATGTAACTTGAAGAAATAAAAAATAAATTATTAAAAAATTGAAAAAAAAAAAGAATCATTAATCTCAGCCCCTTGGGATTAAGAGAGTAGAGGACTGACTGTCTTCAGCAGTAGTTAAATTCATTGCCTTGATTTCACATTTCTCCAATAAGAAGTCTTAAAGATTGACAAACCTCCGTAATTCCAACATTTCCTAATAACAAGTAATTTGATTTATTGTATCATTAGAGTCTTATGCGATTTATATGAGAAGAAAGGGAGCCTATTTCCATGCTAAGAACCAATTTTAGTATACATAAAAGCCAGGAGATTTACTTTACAATGAGCAAGGCTGTTTATGATAAGAGTCAATTTACTATCACAACAGTAACGTTAGCAGTAAACAAGCAAAACGTTGCCTTTAAGCCTATTGCTACATCATGTTGAGTCCCTAACTGCATAGGACTACATATTTTTACTCTTTCTTATTTTTGAAGTAATTACTAGACTTTATTTCTGGTAGAATTTTACATATATGGATCAGTGGAACAGATGGTACAGTCAGCCTTCAATGTGTGTGTGATTTGTATCCATAAACCCAACCAACCATGATCAAATAAATATTTGGAAGCAAATTTTTTCTGTTCTTAACATTTACAGTGTTTATTTCTGACATGCTCTAACTAATACACAAGAACTATTGTATAGCATTTACATTAGATTCAGTGTTTTGAGTAAGCATAAAGTAATTTAAACTATACAGAAGTGTGTGCATAGGTTAAATGCACATACTGCATCATTTTATATAAGAGGATTAGGTATAAGCAGATTTGGCAGCAAGAGAGGTCTTTCAGCCAATCAACCACTGACTGATTCCAAGAAAAATTTGTTTATGGAGTCCTGAGAAACCATCAGTATCACAGTATCATCTATTCTTTCATTCCCTACAGTTTCCTCTCTTGAAAATAGATGGCATTGGTGGGGTATTTTTTCTAAATTAGTGAATATATTTGTATCCATAATGATTATCATCCAAAATATATGTTAGTGTTTGCCCTCTGCACTGTAGAGGTTTACGGGTTATTACAAATGTGTAATGGCATGTATCCACTGTGACATTTCCACATTCAGTAGATTTACTACCCTAGAGAGCCATTCTTTTCACTTCCTTCTTTCTGCCTCATACTGATAACCCACCAGCAATAATTTGGGCTTTAAAAATACAATATATGAACAGAGAACTTTATTCAGACTAGCATAATAATTAGAAAATTCCTTAATTTCCTAATTGGTTTTATTTATTTATTTATTCATTCATTTCACATCCCAATTGCAACCACCTCTCCTCTCAGTCCCACACTCCAACATGAATACAAAGCAGCTCATCAGCTCCATAGGTGTAGGAAGCTTAGGTCCAGTCCACACAAAATCTTAGTTTGCTGTTTCAATCTCTGTGATCCCCCATGGGTCCAGGTTAGAAGATTCTGTTGGTCTTTTTGTGAAGTTCTTATACCCGTTGGGTTTCTCTATCCTTCCTCCAACTAATCCACAGGATTCCCAGGCCTCCATCTAATGTTTGGTTGTGAGTCTCAGTGTTAAATCTCTCCTCAGTGACTTGTATTTCAGAAGTCTTGTCTCCAACAAAGTGCTATTGTAGGTGAAAACTTTCAAGTGTGGAGCCCACTGGAAGTTCTCTAAGTTATTGGCAGTGTCCCCTAGAATGGGATTATGGAATGTCAGTCTCCTCCTCACATTCTGTTTTCCATCTTGGAGATGAGAGCCATTGCTCCTCTTCAAAACTGTACCTAAAAAGAACTCTTCACAGCAGACTAAAAACAGTGATTCCAGTAAGTCTTGGGCTGAAACCATGAAACCTGTGAATTTCAGTGAACATTTTTCTTAAAGATATTCTATATTGAGACATGTCAGCTCCTGACAGCATGCCCTATTCTACTCCAAGTAGATAATAGGCATTGAAGAATCTCCAATTGGACATGGTTGCTTTAGTGGGAAACTTGTCACTGGGCAAGAAAAATCCCTTACTTCAACTGTAAAGAGACTGCTGTCTGAAAAGGACAAAACTTGGAAGCAGGTAAGTTAATAGTCTAGCTCTTCCAAGACAGGGTAGGCAAGTCCTTCATAGTTCCTACTTTACAATTAATGTGTGTCAGAGAAACAGGGCCAAAGGGCCGAAGATAGATGCTCTAATGTATGGACAGAAACTGGGAACTACTAGGGAAGCCAATTATAATCTCATAGTTAAATTTTGAGTCATTTAGGAATTAAGCGGTGCTCTGGATCTAAGAAGATGTTTTTAAGTTGGTGGTGCAAGTTAGGATGGAAGCCGAGTTTGATATAGAACTTTAAACTCATGTAGATGGATGAAGAGTAAAATGTTAAAGTCAGTTGCCAAATACGTATGGACTGGACATTGGAAATGTATGTTATGTCTTGTAATTTTCATAATTGTCACCTAATTATTCTTGTTGTTTTGTATTGTATTTGTTGTTATAAGAGAAAGAGCCATTGGTTGGACTGAAAGGGGGAGCTGTCAGGGGGGAAAAGATATACCTTAAACTTAAAAAAAGGAAGTAGATGGGGGGAGACGTGAAGAGGAAGAGGGTGGGAGGATAAGACTGGAGGGGGGAGTAGGGAAGGGATGGTGATTGAGACGTAACTTGGAAAAATAAAAAAAAAATAAATTAAAAAAGACACGTACATTTTCTAAATTAAGCATTATTTATAGACACAATCCCTTATGCTTCTTTTTTACATATGTATAATGTTTAATAATGGCCTACAATGATGTTTCACATAGATAAAAGATATAACTACATCTATATGCAAAATAATTCAATGGTAAGACTTATGATAATATCGTACTCTTTTTTATAGGGTAGTATCTCTATTGGCAGATATACATTTAATCCTTACTGTATGCTGGACCCTGGAAATGAAATGGTGTTTTCTCCTGTTACCAAACTTCATAATTCAACAAATAAAATACTTTCAGTTGTCAAAAAAGTTCTGTTAATGTAATTGAGAACTAGTCAACATAGCAGTATACATTCAACTCCAATCTACAATTCCTCTTCTGCCTGAAGTCCCTCCCAAATTCATGACTTCTTTAATTAGTCTCTCACTTTCTCTTTCTCTCTGTCTCTGTCTTTCTGTTTCTGTCTCTTTCTGTCTCTGTCTCTCTTCTCTCTCTCTCTCATACACACACACACACACACACACACACACACACACACACACACAACTTACTAGTTCATTTATCATTGCTATGCTCAAGGCTGAACACTTGAGATGGATCAACCTATACAGGAGTTGTCCCTGAAAGAAACTGATTCTCCATCTCTTGGAAGCCTTTGAGCAGCTACTTAAAGCTATTTATCTAGGGGCAGGACTTCTTAGAGTGCCTCCTGTCAATGCTGGCATGTCAACAATGGGCATTGTCATTATGCCAAATTCATTCAAGCAACCATATTTTCATTTTCCTGTCATGTCTAGAAGACACTATCCGGTAGCCAGTTTCCTGATCTTCTAGCTCTTAAACTCACCCTATAACTCCTTGTGCACTTTCAAACTTCAATAGAGAGAAGCATCTTTGTTTCCTAATTCTTAATGGGATTACATTAAGAATTAGGAATATTAAACTAATATCCAGCATGTTTTCTTTTCCTTGTTAATATACAATCTGATTACCACATAAAATGCCAGAAAACCCTTGATCCTATGCTTCTTATAACTTGTATTTTCTCCTAGGGATTTTAAAATCTTGAATGTACACAGTCTAACTTGAACCATGTTGTACAGTCCTTCTCATTTGAAATGCAGTTTGTTGATTTGGCTTTTTCTCCCAGCTTGAGCTCTACTCTTGTGGCTAAGAAACACTTCACAGCTGTTTGATACAGGGATCTGATTTCAGTTATACCTCTACCCCCTGCTCCAAGCTTCCAAGTAAGCCCCAGGCAATGACAGGTGCTTATTTTTGTTGGTGAATAGAGAATTAGGAAAAAACAGTTGAAACAAAGGTCAGGAATCATAGAATACTTGTCATCCCTGTTGTAGTGACTGTCAAATTTGTTGAGTTCTGATTATACAAATGGAGAAATTGTTCTTGCAACATAAATACCCACTGCAATCAAAAATATCTTCTGAGAGTTAACATAAGTCATTGGATATCCTGGAGTGTTAACCCATGTTAACATGTTTTCTAGAGCATGTGCAAACACTGCCCATTCTGTTAGGCTCAGCCCAGTCCTAGTGCTCTAGCAAGAAGGCTCCTCTGTATGCTAATGCTGACCTCTTCCTGCAAGTTCTACAGCAATTTCTCTCCAGAGAATTGTTCTGGCACTCACTCATATTAATTAATATTAGTTAGTTTTCAAAGTATGTCTGTGTCCTCTTGTTTCACATTTAGCTATGCAAGGTCATGGGCTTTGATTTCTCCATAATTCCATGCTTAAAGTCAATAGATAGCAAATTCAAATTGAATTGTTTGAGATCTTTGTCAACATTTTGCATTTGTGGAACTTTTTCTTTGTTGTTGTTTGTTTGTTTCTTTGTTTTTTGTTAAAGAGCATTGAAGAGAAAAAAGGAGTCATGCTATCCTTTTATCAAAAAATTTATCACTGTATTTCAGGTTACTTTCTTTCTTGCTGTACAGCTGATGGGTACCTGATATAATATGACCTGGTCATAAAGTAATTGGTCAAATAATTATTTAAAATGGATACTACCATAGAGTAGGAATTTCTTATCCCACATGAGACACTTTCAATTACACCGTCCAATTCCCTAGTCCATAAACACTAGTGAAGAGAAATATGACTAGCCTACATTTCAAGAATATGTAACTCAGTTATTCCCAATCCCTGTAGTCATATACCTAAGGAAGTCAATTCATTTCAATGAAACATTCATTTTGGCTCTATTGCAGAGGAGTCAGTGCACAGTTGCTTGGTTCCATTGTTTGGAGGCTCATGGCATGTAGCACATAGAAAATGAATTACGGAACAAAGCTGCTCACTTCATGGTGCCCAGGAAGCAAAAAGACAAGAATAATGAAATATCCCACCATCATCTAACAGACAAACAGACTAAATTCATCTTAGCAAGCCCTAACTCCAATGTGTCCTGTTACCTCCAGATAGCACTACATGCTGACAAGCAAGCCTGTGGCACATGAGGCCTTGTAGGGCATTTATGATTCAAACTGCTATACATCTATGGGAATCAACATGGTTTAAAAAAAAAACTAGAGGTAATTCTAACATATGACTTAGCTATATAACTTGTGGGCATATACTTTAAGGGGTCTCTACACTAACATACTTATTTATTCTACTCTATTCAGAACACCAATGAAACAGAATCAGCCTAGGTTTGGTGGGATTTTATTCAACTGTAAAGAAAAATAAAGCTATGAACTTAGTAGGAAAAAAAGAAAGTTATGGAAATGATTATGTAAGTGAGGTGATAAACTCAGAAATACAATAAGCACTGTGTATTTTTTTCTCATATGCACAGACTGGCTTTTAATGTGTGTCTGTGACTGTGTGTCTGTGTGTGTGTGTGTGTGTGTGTGTCTGTGTGTGTGTGTGTGTGTCTGTGTGTGTCTGTGTGTGTCTGTGACTGTGTGTCTGTGTGTGTGTGTGTGTCTGTGACTGTGTGTGTCTGTGACTGTGTGTCTGTGTGTGTGTGTGTGTGTGTCTGTGTGTGTCTGTGACTGTGTGTGTGTGTGTCTGTGTGTGTCTGTGACTGTGTGTCTGTGTGTGTGTGTGTGTGTCTGTGACTGTGTGCCTGTGTGTGTGTGTGTGTGTGTGTGTGTGTGTGTCTGTGACTGTGTGCCTGTGTGTTTGTGTGTGTGTGTCTGTGCCTGTGAAGTGGAGATATAGAACGGAGACTGCAGGAGGAAATAAGAGGCTTGAAAGAAGGAGAGGCGGGTAATAGGGCTTGTGATGCTGCTGAGGAAGAAGACAGAAGCTGATCAGGGAATGGGTGAAAAGCACATTATGTTTGGAAATGCCTCAATGGAACATAATAAGTTATGTGCTAATTAATAAATGAATTTCAAAATAACTAAGCTGATATGGTTTGAGAACATGCACTCTCTCCTAGAAACTCCCATTTTAGCACTTGGTCGCCAGCTATGAGAGTTGTTTAGGAAGAGAGTAGAATCTTCAGGATGTGGACCCTTCTGGAGGGATGTATGTAACCGTGGGCAGACCCCTCTTTGTTTTCTCACTCTCTGCTTCTTGTGTGCAAATAAAATGTAATCCACTCCAGTCAAGCTCCTGCTCACATGCCCTCCCTGCCTGCCCCGACAGACTATACTTCAAGAATACTAAGCTAAAACAAATCCTTAAACTACCAAGTCACTTTTTTAGTTCTGGTATTCCATCACATTAAAACAAAAGTAACTAAGACACAAATAATAACGAGGAGTCACTGAAATTCACATAGACTTTACAATATTATAAAATGTAAAATAAATCAAATTTATGTTTAATTGTTTAATTATAACATCTTATATATAGTGTATAAGAAACAATATAATTAAATTCTACTTTTTTCTTTTATAATAGTAAGAATAATATAAATTTAAAGCAAAATATAATTACAAAAATAGGAAATTTCTAGTTCTGATGTTATTTAATTGAACACTACTGCTCTATAATATATAACAACAACAATGAGTCCAGGGCTTTCCAGGATACTCTGTACCCTATTCTGCCAGGTGGTTAGACAACTCCAAAGTTCTGAAGCTTAAATGCATCTTGGTTTTTGTGAGTCAAATCCACAATCCACTCTCTGAAGTCAATCTCTCTCTCTCTCTCTTTTTTTAACAAAAAATCCGATAATCTTCTCTTATAGATGCTACTTACATGACATGAGGTTTTTTTTTTTTTTTTTTTGCAATAGTGTAAAATAGCTGAACAACTTAGCTCTGTATTTCATCAGGTACTTTTATATGGTAGAGTAACTTGCTGAGAATTACTAAGCCTATTTTCAGCTTGGACAGATGGACATACAACACCTGACTGGAAGCCACTGCTGTTCTGCCTTCTGTTTTAATCTGTATTCTGAAATCTGATTTTTCCAAATTTCTTGTATTCCCTTTTAATTCCCAGTTGCCTCACTGAAATCCTTGTAAAGACTCTTATGCTGAGCAAAAACAGAGAAAAGTTCCCTGGAAAATATTTCTTGTGCATGACAAATCTCCTTGATTATGGAGGATGTAGCAGTGGACTGTAGAAAACTCGAAAATCAATTCAATTGATAATTAAAAGTAAAACACATCAGTCCAAATTCACCCGATATGTTTGGTTCTTCCAAGGCTGTTTCATCTCATTAAGCTCCTTTAAAATAACTATGTGGTGTACTTGGAGGGAATATCGACTTTAGAGTTATTTTCTTCCAATTTTAAAGTACTCTGGCAGTATCATAAGCTCCGAAGGGCAGAATGACCTTTGGGTGTACTTTTCTGAAGATGTAATTCTTTGCTAAGTTGGAAGTTGGGCAGTCAAAATGCATCTTGACAACATTTGCCCTATTGCTGTGTGGACACGGAAAGGGAATGAAAGCTACTTCTTATCTCTATGATTAATAGGTATTGTCTAATAGAGCCTGGTCAGACCCTTTATATTCA
The DNA here is from genome assembly GCA_907164525.1 of Lophiomys imhausi. Taxonomy (NCBI): domain Eukaryota; kingdom Metazoa; phylum Chordata; class Mammalia; order Rodentia; family Muridae; genus Lophiomys; species Lophiomys imhausi. Next base: position 2,963,686 of record CAJQZJ010012579.1, read on the forward strand.
AAGCAATGCATAGTCATACTTGATTCCAGAGGAAAGTCTAGTCTACCTTGGCAATCATACATTTGACTTGAAGATTATCCTGAACCTCAACTAGTAAATAAAATGCATAAGTAATGGTTATAGCTCTTTGTGGCAATCATTGAAGAAGAAAATGATTGACAGCCCCATATATTTGAAATTTGGGAGATGATACTGTCATTCCAAATATTGAATGTTGTTCCTGTGATTATTACAGATAGTTGAGGTACTAGCTGCTTTTCTCATTGCAATGAATAATTTTCTGAGAAGCATGTCAAAGGAGAAAGGGTGTATTATGGCTTAAGATTTGAGAAGATCCAGTCCATCATGGCATAATAGATATGGTGGCGTGAGTGGGAGGTGCTTAGTGATATTGAGTCTACTGTCAGGGAGGAGATAAATTATAATATTCAGATGACTTTATTATTTGTCACATGTTTTATTTCTACTGGGATCCCATCCCTCAGTTAACTATCCTAGGACATATCTTAAAACACATCTCCAAGTGTGTCTTGTTGAGATTCTAGATCTTCTCAATCTACATTAACCAGCACATTCAGTCACCTGACATCAGGCTCCTACTATATTTTGCATCATTTGCATACCTACAATGAGGGATGCACAGATTATAAAGATGGTGCAAGTCTAGAAACAGAAGATATCTCTCTTGTGAGTATAATGACTAGGATTTGGGCTCTGTGGATATAGCTCATATAGTAGAGCTATTACACATCCAGGAAGATCAGCAGAAAGATTAGGAATTCAAAGTCATTCTCAACTGCAGTGAGCTGGGAGTCAATCTAGGATACATGACACTCATTCTCAAAAAACCAACAATAGCAGCAGCAAGCAAAATCCATTGAGATTTGTTTATTAGATTATCAACCTCCTGATGCAATGGAGTATCACTAGGATAAAACAGGTAAAGTAAATAAACAGATATGATGACATGAGAATGTAACACCCTTGTTTTTTTTTTTTTGAGAGAGATTGAACGTGTGTTAAAAGAGAAGTTGGACTCAGCAAACATCATTCACCTTAGAGTTGTGACAAGTTAATAACATAGCAATTGCCATAGGGAAATTTTCCATTAAACCCATTAAGAGAAGTTATGTTTCCATGCAAAGTTACTATTGGGATATTTTTGAGAACTGAGATCTGCTCCACTTAGTAACTCAAAGGCAGTAGGAAAAAAATCAGCCCTATTTTAGTTTAACAGACACAGTGTGACAAATGGCTATGAGTGATGAAATTAAGAAGCTATAGATAGTTAGCTGAGGGAAAAATGGATTATGGTGTGATGACTGGGTCATAGAAGGGGATTCTGAGACTCCTAGAGAAGTTGCAACACATTAAAAAAAGTTTACTTCAAGTTGATACAATGTTGACACAAATGACCTGTTTTTGAAAGTAATATTATTTCTATGCTGTGACTAGGTTTGTGTCTCTTAAAGCTGTGACCTGTAGCAAAGGCTTTGATGTTGCAGAAGATATTCAACTAAAGCCCTGGATATGACTCAGAGATTAAGAACACTTGCTTTTTCCAGTGGACCTGGGTTTTGTTCCACACCCACGGGGTGGTTCACAGCCATCCATAACTCTATTTTCAAGGGATCCTGTCTTATGCCCTCTGTTGCCACAGGCAAAAGACTCATACACATAAAATAAATATCAACACATCTAAACATAAAATTCGTAATACAAACAACACAATAAAGTATAAAGTATGTACTATCTCATTCATTAAGCACGTTGAGGCAAATTCTAGAGACGAAAAGGTAAACAGAAATTCTTGTGATTAATTTGCTAAATCTGGAGTTCAGCAATTGGTCTAGACTGATTAACTACCTAGCTGAAGTAACCACCCTATGTCATATGTATGCTGGTGATACAAGTGGATTTTCACATCATCCAACACTTATACAGTTCCTGGGGATCTGAAACCTTATCTTCTTAATCCCATCTCAATTACTTTCCAAGAAGAATGATCTCTCTAGCCCCCCAGCTCCTCACAGTTTTCTTACAACCCAATCCTAAAAACAAAAAGGCTTCCTAAAATCTCTACTTCAAGTCTTTAGAGGTACATTTTGACTATGTCTGTTAGGATATTTCCAGAAATTAATACCTGAGAGAAGGAGTCATGCCCTGAATGTGGATGGCACAATTCCACATGTTAGGGTCCATGATGGACCAGAAGGGTGGAATGAGAAAGCCACTGTGTAGCAGAGCTGCTGCCTGCACTCTCCTGTGATTCTTGGTTGACTGAGATGTAAGCAAGGAGGACACAGGAAAACCAAAACAAGTATTTGGCCCTCCTAGGGGATTCGGTGTCATCTCCAGCTGCCTCTCTTCTCAAAGGTCAACATTTTCCATGCCTCCCCTGCCTCTTCCTCTTCCTCTGCTTTTACCACTTGTTCCCACCTCTTTCCTGTTCTTTCTCTTCTGTAACTTTTCTTCACCTTTCTCTTCCTCTTCTTTATATGATTTCACTGAATGAGATTTTGAATATTATGAATTTTTTGAAGTTCAAATTCTTTGTAATTTGATGCTGAATACATAGCTCAGTTGGCATGATCATGAATACCTGAGTTTACATCCTCTGCACTTAGATAAAAGGTGGGTATGGGTGTGTGTACTTGTAACCCAGGTGCTGAAGCAGAGATGTGGTTCCAAGAACTCCTGGCCAAGCAGTCTAGCTGAAATGAAAATCATGACCCTGTCTCAACTCATTGGGCATAGAGAAGCAGAAAACAATTTCTGACCTTGATCTCTGGACTCTTCATTAATCCTCACAGGAATGCGCATCTGCATACAGATTTCCACAAACTCCATTTTGTAATTTTAAGACTAAATAGATGATACTTAATATCAGATTTCCCTGTCTATCCCTGTTATCTTCTGTATTTCTTATTCTTGATCTTGATCTTTCCCTTTGTAGCAATTCCTCTCAGACATTTGCGGTTTCAGTATTAGACTTTTAAAAAGTCTTCTTTTCTAAAACTTTCTTTTCCTAAAGCTGATCATCTCTAGAGCCATATGCTATGTAAATAAGAATGGAACTGGTAGTTGAATGACAGGATGGCCAGGCTGTCTTTGTCTTTCCCTTGGAAGATGGTATGTCTAGCAGTGCCTGAGTATAAATAACCACACATGTCATGAAATGGAAACATTTCAGTGTCAACAAAAATCAATGTGAGGACAAAATGGGCTATTTTCTAAAAAATAAATGAAAGCCAGGGGGCATTGACTTTGATTATTTGCTTGCAGCACTCCTAAAACCACAATGCCACATCTTACCTGATAACTGTATGCTGTGTACACAAAGCCCAATCATTCCTTAAAAGAGACTTTTAGCATGCCTTTATTAAAATGTGATTTTCTGACAATTACATGTTCAGGAACATGTGGTCTCTGAAAGCAAAGGAAAGAAACAATGTGTATTTTACTATTCATCTGTTTGTGTGTGTATGACATGTAAAGCATGACAATTAAGAACTTGGTCTTTAGGAACCAGTGCAGACAAAAATAAATCGTGAGAAACAAACAAGGTCCATTGTATATTAAGAATATCATGTATATAGTGATCTACTGTATGACCAGTAATATGTCTTAACTGGATTACTTGTGGATTTTAATGCTATTCTTTTAGATTCAAGCATACTGGTCTAAAAGAAAAAGTTTTCTTCAGACATTGGTTACTGAAAAGACTAATTCCAAAACTAAACAAGGTTTAAACATTAAGGGAAAGGTCCTTCAATAATTAAAACATTCAGATATAATTAGAAACAAAGGAAAAACCTGGTATCTGACCTCTTATTTGTCACTCAGATGTGTTAGAATCATGATTGGTGCCAGATCATGCAGTCAGATCAAGAGGAATCGTAGAGCCCCCTCCTGTAGGAAATAGACACACACAGCTCTACAGCAAATGCTTTAAATAACCTTTTCATATTTCTTGAGAACTTAATGCATTAATATGTGTTTTGTTCAAACCCACACACTATTTCTTATAAAAGGTACCATGTAGCCTTCTAAAGGAACAAAGCAACTAACACTCCTACCCAGCTGTGAAGTCTATGAACCACTAGGTTGACCAACCTACACAAAGTACTACAAGCAACTAATAAATTTTAAAAATGGGAGAATCAATCGTCCCAAGGGAATAATACTCCAATACCTTATCTGGTACAAAATGACCAGCCCTGAGGTCCTACAAACAAGTAACAATATACAGACTTAAAAAGATATATTTAGGAATGTATATGTATATGCATAGACTTATATGCATTTAACAACAATTAATGAAAAAAGTCATGAATTAGAAAGAGAGCTAGAAGGGGTATATGAGAGAATCCAGAAGAAGGACAGAGAAGTGGTGAATATTGTAATTATAGTATAATCTCAAAAATAGAAGAAAGAAGAAAAAATCAAAATCAAAAGTATGTAAACCCAGAAACCTATCCCAGAGTCTATGAACCTTCTTCATATACTAGCCTCCTCTTCGATTATTCCATTATTTCCCTGACCACTTTGTCCTCCCAAATGCAAATGCTCTTTTGTTTTTATGTATACTGAGTCTACTTGCACAGTAGATATGTACACAAGTATAGAGCACTATTGTAGCATGAGTAGCTTTTCAGGGGCAACATTCTTAAGAAAATCTGACTCTTCTTCTCCCAGAAAAAAAATCACTTGCCAATAACTTCTTAGACAGGAATTGGACTCATTAATCCAAATGTTAATACACTCTGACCTCTCACATAAAACTATTCCAAAGTGAAAAATATACACAGAAATTAAAGATTTATTTATATTTATTTTAATTATATGTTAGCATATGGCCTCTGTGTGTGAATATGAGTACTTGTATGTGCAGGTGCCCTTTGGAGCCAGAGTCATTGGATTCCCTGGAGCTGAAGTTATATGGAGTCTTGCACCACCTGACACTGGTCTTAGGAAACAAATTTGAATCTTCTAGAAAAATAGTATTTGTTCTTAACCACTAAACCACGTCTTCAGCCAACTATGATGTCTAAACTACCGATCAAAAGAAATAAAAATAAATATATACATAACCAAAATTCCCCACATCCATGAATTCAAATAATTAATTTTATTAACATGGCATAATACTCCAGGCATTCTATAGACTCAGTGTGTGCAATATCAAAATCCCTCAGGCTGTTAAAACCTAGAACCAACTACCATGAAATAACTATGAAACCTAAATACTTAAAACTACCTTATACAATTAAAATAAAAGGAAAAACAGACATGACAGTTTCTAACTTCCAATTATAGTATTGCATTATAGAAATGAACAGTATGACACTCAGAATGAAAACATTTGTGTCTATAGATAGATAGATAGATAGATAGATGAATGGATGGATGGATAACTAGATAGATGACAGACAGATATAGATATATTAAAGGTAGAAAGAAACATATACATGCAGACAGACAGACAGATAGATGATAGATTTGATAGTGATAGATATATGGTATATTATATAACATCCATGCAAAATAATGTAAAAGCCAGGCAAAAGTCCTTATGTACATGGGTAACTATTCTAAGACATAAAGAACACAAAATGAAGCCTTTTCAGTAAATGTTGTTTAAAAAAAGATGACAATAGACAAATATGAGTCTGTCCCTGGTCTTACTTTGTCATAAACAAACCTTAACTCAGAGTATTGAAGAGTTTTGAGGAAACATGAACTAGAAAATAAATGGAGAATTTGTAAATCAACAAAAACAAAATGTTTACCAGTTAATTTGTCATTTTTAGCAATGAAAATGAAAGTATCAAGAAAAAAAGGCAGCAGAAAAACATCAAATTTAAAGACCTCTTTGCACATTAAAGGAAATGACAAACAGAAAGAAAAGATACAAAGTAGATTACTGATAGCTAAATGATTACAGTGACCGCAGAGAGCTAGGATAGAAAAATAAAGACAGACAGAAAGACAGACAGACAGACAGACAGAAAAAGAATGAATGAAAGAAAGAAAGAAAGAAAGAGAGAAAGAAGAAAGAGATACTATTCATGAGGAAAATATGTCTGTAAGTCATATACCATATACCATATACCTAGTAATTTCAAAAATACATTAAAATTAATACAATTGAATAACAAGTAATCAAATAACCAGATTACAAAATGGGCAAAGAAGTCAATAGATACATTTTACTGAAGTTATTCTACTGGGTTGCAGATATATGTCAAGGTTTCCACATCTTTACCCATTAGTAAAACAAAATAAAACTGCAGTCAGAAATCATCTCAGAGCTATTGACATGTCTGTAATCAAATAAATAAGATGAAAGCATTCTTTCCAAGGATGTGGAGACAAGAAGACTTGTATGCTGGTTTGGCAAATGTTTGTTTTTATAGCCCTTACAGACAATGTAGAAACTCTTCAAATCATTTGAAATTTTAACTATTATTTGATCTAATAACTTGTTTCTGATTGCATAACCGAACAATATAAGTTGGAAGCACACAATAACTATAACCCCACATTTTTACAATACTGTTTTAAGTGCTGAATTCAGAAGCAACCTAAATATCTTTTCATGAATGAATGCATATAAATGTATGATAGATTTCTTTTTTTTTTAAATAATTTATTTTTTATTTCTTCAAGTTACATCTCAATCACAATCCCCTCCCTACTCCCCCCTCCAGTCCCACCCTTCCACCCTCCTCCCCCTCAGCCCCACCATCCTCTTCCCTTCTTTTTTTTTTTTTTTTTTAGTTTAAGGTATTTATTTTTCCCCCCAACAGCTCTCCCTTTCAGTCCAAATAATGGTTCTTTTTCTTATAACTATAAATACAATACAAAACAACAGAAATAAATAGGCCACGATTATAAGAGTTATATGGCTTAGCATACATTCCCAATGTCCAGTCCATATGTATTTGGCACCTGACTTTAACATTCTACTATCTAACCATCTCCATGAGTTTAAAGTTCTATATCTAACTCAGCTTTCATACTAACTTGCCTCATAATTTTAAAAATATCTTCTTAGATCCAGAATACCCTCTTGATTCCTAAACAACTCAAAATTTAACTATGAGACTCTAGCTATCTATTCTTCAACCACCTCAGAGACCTGAGAGGGATAACTATATCTGATTATATAGGAAGTGCAGGGCCTGCAGCTTCCAAAACTAAAAAAAA
>CAJQZJ010012579.1:2970997-3012889 GCA_907164525.1 Lophiomys imhausi
TCTGGATTCCTAAACAACTCAAAATTTAACTATGAGACTCTAGCTATCTATTCTTCAACCACCTCAGAGACCTGAGAGGGATAACTATATCTGATTATATAGGAAGTGCAGGGCCTGCAGCTTCCAAAACTAAAAAATGACATACCAGTGGCTGCCTGGACAGTTCCCATTTTCTCTCCATACATTACAGCATCAATCTTCAGCCATTTGGCCCCATTTCTCTGACAGACATTGGTTGTAGAGCAGGAATTATGAAGGACTTACCTACCCTGTCTTGGCAGAGCTAGGCTGTCGACTTACCTGCTTCCAAGTTATGTCCTTTTTGGACAGAAGTCTGTCTACAGTTGAAGCAAGTGGTTTTTCTTGCCAAGAGAATGGCTTACCACCAATTTAATCATCTCCCACTGGAGATTCTTCGATGCTCATCTTCTACTTGGAGTAATATAGGGGGTGCTGTCAGGAGCTGACATGTCTCGGTATCAAAAAATCTTAAGTTAAGAAAACATCTTTGAATGCCATATTCTGCAGATCTCTTGAGGTTTTTGAAGATGCCCTATCTATCTCTTATATTTAGATAAGCAAATATTGCTTGTCTCTTAGCAACTTGATTTCTGAGTAGCTTAGAAAATAACTGTGATAGACTGTCATAGTAACTAACAAAATGACACGTTTTCATGACTATTAGTTTCCGTTTCTTAATTATCCTAAACAGTTTATGTCGGTTGGTAGCGAGAGGTCAAAACTTGACATTTCATTTTTAAGTATTACTATAAACAATACCTTTAAGAAGCGTTACCCTTAATTTTGTATATACAAAGATCAATACCAATGTGGCCAAATATAATCTTAATTTTGTATCAATATACAAAGATCAGTACCGATGTAGCCCAATACAATCTTAATTTTACATTAATATACTAGGGTCAATACCATTGTGGCCAAATATAATCTTAATTTTGTATCAATATACAAAGATCAATACCGATGTAGCCCTATACAATCTTAATTTTGCATTAATATACAATGATCAATACCAATTTAGCCAAATATAATATTAATTTTGTATCAGTATACAAAGGTATAAAGCTATATTCAATAATCTGTCCTTTTTTCTTGTTCTTTCCTATACTATGTCTATGTCCCATTTTTCTCAAGTCTGTTCACTCCTATATAGGAGAGAAAGGAGGATACAGAAAAGCAAAAGAGAGAAGTCCCTGGGTCTAACCTCCAAAACCCATTTAACAAGACCATTTAACAGCTTGTAGTCTTTTCCCCTAAATAACAAAATTTTCTATTATCTATCAAATAACCAAAGGGGAAGAACACCCTCCCCACCTTCTGGGGATGGGACGTTGTTCTCTTAAAATGACTTCCTGCTGATTTGGGACGTAGTAAACCTGTTTGGGGCCCAAATAAGAATGGAAAAATGGTTAAAAAATACATGTACACCATGGAGTATTATTCAGTTTTGAAAATGTTGATTCTGATAGTTTCAACATTCTGCTGGTTAAGAATTTTGCTTTTAAAAAAAAAAAAGAATTTTGCTTTTGTGTTTGTTTTTGCCAACTTACACAGGCTAGAATCAACTGGGAAGAGGGAGGCTCTACTGAGAAAATGACTACAGATTGATATTTTCTTGATTAAAAAATAATGTGAGAGTGTCCAGCACACTGAAGTAGGTACCACTCCTGGGAAAGTGGTCTTGATTTGTGTGAAAAGAAAGCTAAGTGAGCCATAGGAAGCAATCCAGTAAGCAGCATTCCTCCATGGTCTCTGCTTCTGCCACCACATCCCTGCGTGATGGACTTCAACAGGACATGTGAGCCAAACAAACTTCCATTTTATAAGTTGCTATTGGTCATGGTCCTTATTACAGCAATACAAAGCAAACTAAAGCAAATATCATAGATGATCTGAATGTAGTTTGTTAAGCAAAATTAGCAAGACACAGAGAAAGTAAAGAATGATGCATAATCTTCATTACATGGGAATCTGAAACAGTCAAATCAATAGAAACAGAAAATAGGATAGTGTTTACCAACAGATTGGAGCAGAGTGGGATTGAGAAAACTGATAAAAGGATAAAATCTTTAATTTGTATAAGAGATAGCTCTGGGTATCTAATTTGTAGCAATGAGATAAAAACACTGTACGATATAGTTGACATTTGCTAATCGGGTAAAATTTAAATAGGGTAAAATGAAGCATTACACCAGGTTAATAAGCACAAGACTGCAAACCCAGCACTTTAGCGGCTGAGACAGATGAATTGCAAAGGTGCTAGCCTGGACTACATAATGGCTCTAGATCACTTTGAGCAAGCCCATGTCTTAAATGTACTATCTATCTTACTATCAATCAGTATATCTTTCTATGTATATGTGTATTTATCATCTATCTATTGATCTGTCATCCATATATCTATCTGCCACCTATCCCTATCAATTGATCTGTCATTTCTCTTTACCATCATCATCATCACAATCATCATCGTTTTTTTATCTATCTCATGAAATCAGGGTCAGTACATTTTTATGTGTCAATGGTATATAGATACACATGTTCAAAACTACAAAACATTTTCAGACAAAACAAATTTTACAGATAATCCCTACACCTGTTTCACACTAAATTGTTTGCTCCTTGTTTTTAATGGAAATAGACATCTCTCATGTTTTAATAACATATTTTCCTGAGCAGTGAAGTTATATTAAACATACAAAAAATAAACATGAAATGGAACCCCTATATTTCTCATGTGTGTGTGTGTTCATCCTTGTATTTTATACATAAAAGCTACAGACCTCGTGAACTACATTGTCCCCTTGAAGTGCAGTGACATGTAGATGGAGATCTTTAAGTTTTTCATGCCTCTGTATCCAGAGCAGCAAACCCAACATTAACTTGCTCCTGAGCCTTTATGATTGCTCTTCAGGCCTGAAAGAAAACATTCAGTAGCGGATTCCCTTGCTTCATTTGTCCTGTCTTTTCAAAGTAAGGTGCACTGCCCCTGATGAGTTTCTTCTATATTACTGTTTTCCCCTGCAGCATTTTACAAACGGCTGCTGTATTAAAGAGCAGATAAAACTCCCCTGAGGAACACACTCCATGATGCCTTTAGTGTCTTTCCTGACACATCCGGGAAGACATATGGACCCTAAAGAGTTCACTGCAAACTAAGTGAGTCACATTTGTCTCACAGGAATGTTTTATAAACTGCAAAATGTGACGAAGGCCATTACGGAGATTATATTTCCCACCAGTAAATCTACTGTCCGTCTTCTGCTTTTCCAACATTCAGAAAATTGCTGTGGAATTGCTAATGTCTCAGGAGGCAGGTTGTCACTGATAGACTGGTCCAAGTTTGAAATATGTTCATCTTTGTAACCTATCCATTTACAGATGTTAATGTTCTAGTTAGGTCATTTAACATACTTTAGCCACAGTCACTAGGGTCAATGATTTAAAGAGAATTATGAAAATTAAGTTAGATTCTGTATATGCTGCAAAACTATACAGTCAATTTGACTATTTGATTTATGTCTGAACACAGAAGAGGTAAATGAACTTTCAAACCAATTATTCATGGTTTCCTGATGCCAGTCCAAGTGATGCTAATATTTAAAGAATGAACTGAGATAGGCCAATGGGTAAGAGACCTTGCTGAAAAAGCTTAAAAACTTCAGTTCTAATACCAGTACTCACATAAAAACCTAATTTGGGGGATGGAGAGGTTGCCCAATGGTTAGGATCATTTTCACCTCTTTCAGAGGATCCACTTTGCTTCCCAGCACCCACATAATAGCTTGCAGCTGCAGTTTAACTGCATTTGTAACTGCAGTTTAAAGGATCCAGCACTCTCTTTATATGTATTATATATACATTAATTAAATAATAAATTTTAATAAATAAAAATTAATTAAATAAATAAATTGAAAATTATAAATCTATGACTAGCAATCAATAAAATGGGACCTTATGAAACTGAAAAGCTTCTGTAAGGCAAAGGACACTGTCATTAGAACAAAATGGCAACCTACAGATTGAGAAATGATCCAATGAACACAACAGGCATGTACTGATTGACAGATGAACTAGAGATCTACTGTCCTTGACTCTGTTCATTCTGTGACAGAGAACACCAGCTTGATGAAAGGCACTCATCACTGGCATCATCACAAATCTGAAGGCTCAGGATAAATTTTAGAGCACCACAAGCTGCTGCAATATAGCATGTTAAATGTGTGATCTCTTAGAATAGCTTCTCAAAGACAAGCATAAGGTATTCCCAATATCTGTATTTCTGTGGTTCTTGTTAAGAAGGAAAGGTCTTTGATCCACTTGGACTTAAGTTTTGTGCATAGTGATAAATATGGGTCTATTTATGTTCTTTTACATGTTGACATTCAGTTAGACCAGCACTATTTGTTAAAGATGCTGTCCTTTTTTCATTGTACGGCTTTGGCTTCTTTGTCAAAAATTAAGTGACCATAGGTATGTGTGCTTATTTCTGGGTCTTTGATTTGATTCCATTGATCAACTGGTTTGTTTCTATACCAGTACCATGCTGTTTTTATTACTATTACTTTGTAGTATAGCTTCAAATTTGGGATGATGATACCTCCAGATTGTTTTTTTTTTTTTTATTGCACATGATGAAATTAACTATTCTTGGTTTTTTTTTGTTGTTGTTGTTGTTTGTTTTTTTTTTTATCCCATATGAAGTTGAGAAGTATTCTTTCAAGGTCTGAAAAGAATTGTGTAGATATTTTGATAGGAATTGCATTGAATCTGTATATTGCTTTTGGTAGGATGGACGTTTTTATTATGTTGATTTTACCCATCCATGAGTGTGGGAGTTCTTTCCATGTTCTGATGTCCTCTTCAATTTCTTTCTTAAGAACTTGAAGTTCTTGTCATACAGGTCTTTCACTTGCTTGGTCAGAGTTACCCTCACGTATTTTACATTGTTTGTGGGTATTGTGAAGGGTGTTGTTTCCCTAATTTCTCCAAGTAGATCAAAGACTTTAACATAAAACTTGAAAAACTAAATCTAATAGAAGAGAAAGTGTGGGAAAGCCTCAAACTCATTGGCACAGGTGACAACTTCCTGAACACAGCACTAATAGCTCAGGCTCTATGACCAACAATCAACAAATGGGACCTTATGAAACTGAAAAGCTTCTGTAAGGCAAAGGACACTGTCATTAGAACAAAATGGCAACCTGCAGATCGGGAAAATATCTTTACCAACCCCCACATCTGACAGAGGAGTAATATCCAAAATTTATGAAGAACTCAAGAAATTAAACACCAAGAACCCAACTAATACAATCAAAAAACAGGGTACAGAGCTAAACTAAGAATTCACAAAAGAGGAATCTCTAATGGCCAAAGACACTTGAAGAAATGGTCAACATCTTTAATCATCAGAGAAATGCAACTCAAGACAACTCTTAAGATTCTATCCCACTCCTGTCAGAATGGCTAAGATCAAAAATTCAAATGACAGCACATGCTGGTGAGGTTGTAGAGAAAAGGGAACATTCCCCAATTGCTGGTGGGAATACAAACTTGTACAACCACTATGGAAATCATTCTGGTGATATCTTAGAAAACTTAGAATAGTTTTCTATTATTGTTTATTATAGAATAGTTTTCTATTATTGTTTATTATTATTATTATTATTATTATTATTATTATTCTAATAGTTTATACCTCAAGACCCAGCCATACCACTCCTGGGTATGCATCCAAACGATTCTTCACCAAACCACCAGGACATCTCCTCAACACTGTTCATTGCAGCTTTATTTATAATAGGTAGAAACTGGAAACAATCCAGATGTCCTTCAACCATGAATGAATAAAAACAAGGAAGTCATGAAATTTGCTGCCACATGGATGGAACTAGAAAAGCTCATCACGAGTGAGCTAACCCAGACCCAGAATGATGCACATGGCATCTGCTCACTTATAACTGGATTTTAGCCATACACTACAGGATAATTCTCCTACAACCAACACACCAAAAGGAAAAGGAACATGGATATTGCTACCTGTTCGTGAGACACTTTGCCCTAGTGGAGCTTCCATGTAGGCCCCCAGTGCAAGAGGAAACTCTTATCCCTCATATGACTGATGAACTGGGGTGTACTGAGATGTGGGAGCACCCCACACTGGAAGAGTAGGATAGGTGGTAGAGGGCGGTAGAATCTGGGAGGTTGAGACCTAGAAGGGTGGAGGGAGGGGGCTGTGATGGAGATGTAATTTGAAGTAAATAAATAAACATAATTTTAAAAAAGAGGGGGGAAGAGCCTGCAATCTGCACATGGAGAATGCATTATTTTTCTTTCTTTTATTGAAAATATATTTTTAAAAATAAAAGATATTCTGATTAGTGTTTCTCCCCCCAAACCTCACAGTTCCTCTCCCCTTCCCTCCCATCTGCATCCACATCTTTCTGTCTCTTCTTAGAAAACAAAGAGGCATCAAAGGAATAATAATTAAATAAAATAAGATAAAACAGGAATTTAAAAAAAGTAATAAAACAAAACAATCAAACAGAAAAAAACAAAGAAAAAACATAAGACACACATAGAGGTAGAAACAGACACATTGACATGCACAGGGATTCAATAAAAACATAAAATAGGAAGTTCTAATATATACAAAGGACATATAATCTTAAGGAGAAAAAAATGCTCCAATACAACAAAGGATCTTCAAAGATTCCAATGATTTCATTTTATGTTGGCCACCTACTGCTTAGCATGTGGCCTAACTTTAGGAGTGTTTTGTTTCCTCAGTGAGACATGCTAGGAGAAAACTTATTTTGAATTTCCAAGATAGATCATAAGCAAATAAGGTAATTTCACAATTTCAATGAAGCAATGAAAGGTACAAAATAAAAATGCAATCATCTGATTCTCAAGGCAAGAAATCAACTACAAAAATTAGTGTTTAACATATAAGAAATAAAAAATACATTATAAAGATTATTTTTATTATTAAAGAAAATACACAATAGATGAAATTATTGAAGTTTAATTCCGCAGCATTAAAAAACAGATATTAGAAGAGTCTTTGTCTTATTCATGTGAGATTGGAGGCACAGCACAGGAGAGAACCTGGTGAAAGTGATTAATCAGAAATGAGAACAAGATGAATTCATGGAATCACTATTTATCAATACTTAGTGTTCATGCTTTCCTAACTTTTGTTTTGTCACTGTTCCATTGGCACATGATAAATAAAGGCACCATTTGATAATCACTGTCACTACCCAAGAACTATAAAATATGGATTGGATGTCCTGATAGACGTATGCCCTACTAGCATAAAATATATCAACAATGTGTTAATATTAATATATTGAAGTACAGCATCACAACCTTACAACTTCAAGCTTTTGGCTCTTGTTCGTGTTGTGTCCTTGATCATTCTCATGTTACTATTGAGACAACTATGGTTGTATGATCTCTTCTCTTGGAGACAAGTATATAAAAACCAGAGTTGATTCATCATGCATTTTCTCATTTGATCATAGTCAAGTATTGTTCCATGTGAACCTGTGACCATATGATTTAAGGAATATTTTCCTGTCATGGTAATATTCAAGGTTCATGGTGAACTTAAGAACTCAAACAGGGAACATCATTATGACATAAACACTGTCTGTGCTGCAATAATAAAGACATTTCCTTTTTGTTCTATTTAAGCTGCACCATTTTGGTCACAAGGTGTTCTAGTTTGATCTATGTTGCTATAATAAAACACTATTACAAAAAATGGGGATTGGAAAAGGTTTATTCAGTTTATGCTTCTGTGTCATAGCCTATGATTGTGTGAAGTTAGAGCAGGAACTTGAAGTAGTAATCACGGAAGAACACTGCTTGCTCTCTCACTGGTTTATACTTTTGTGGATTTCTTATGCATCCCAGGAGGACTTGGCTAAAGATGTTTCCATCTGCAGTGAGCTGGATCCTCCTAGATCCATTAAAAATGAAGACAATTCCTCATAGTCTTGCCAATACACCAAAGGCCAGTCTAATCTAGACAATTCTTTTTTTTTTTCCATTCTGTATCTTTATCTCTCTTTTCATTATTATTATTAATTTATTTTTTCAAGTTAGATCTCAATCAAAATCCCCCCTTCCTACTCTACAGGGCACACCCTGCTGCTCTCCTTCATCCCCATCTCCATTCTCTCCTTCTTCTCCGACAAGGGGAACCTCTACAGGTCAAACCCCCTCAGTTCATCAGTCACATGAGGGCTAAGAGCTTCATCTCCCTCAGATGACTCTGGGGGAGTCACTGGGGTGTCAAGGTGACAGTGAAAGATAACTAGGATACTAGGAAAAATGTAAATTAGTTAGATATTCATAATGCCTCATCTACAGCCTGATCTACAGAGGATACTGTTGACATACTCATTAGTTCCTTCCTCCTTTGTCTTTGATTTTGGGCAATGTGGTATAGTTTCTGTAAAAGTAGTACATCTGAAACCATCTTTAGAACATGTTTTTGTGATGGATATCTCACAGGAGATGAAAGGCAAAGATGATTTAACATCACATCTGAGTACAGATATATTTCCAAATTTCCCTTAATTTGTTTGCTCAAAGCAGTGCTGTTTAATATTGGTGATGATGACAACCATTAGTAATTACCAGGCTGAGGTCTCATTATAATTAGATATTATAAAATATAATTTTAGAGCTGAGTGGAAAACTGCACAGCCAAGTTTATTCACTTCATGTTGCAGAGCTACCCAATGATGAACATGTGTCTAGAAATTAGATTTAAATGTAGAGTAATGCCAAAAATTAACTACAACTGTATTGATCATTCTTTTAGTATAAAGAAACAAAGTTTTACCCAGGAAACTATGCTTGCACCTGATCATAAATAAATGAAAATTTAAATGGCAGACCCACATAGCTTAGTAAATCACAAAGAAACCATTTCAAGATATTGTTACAGTGGGAAATAGTATCAAACATTAAGATTAATGATTGGATAGACAAAACTTAATGCTCCATGTGTTAAACATTCCTTTTTTTTTCTCCTTGTTTTCTTTTAAATAATCCATTGCAACTGTAACTTAAAGTAACATCTTTGAGCTTCTCAAATAAACTAGAAGGTGATGTATTCAACTATACAAAAGTGTCCAGAATTAAATAAATATATTTAAAAGAACTAGTACACAGTAAATATACTCAGTTATTTTAGACAAGAAAGAAAACTGATGCACCTAGAGTTCATGGGTTGATCAAAATAATGTGGATGGAAAAGAAAATTTTACAAGATTTTTGTTGGTGTTAAAATCTGATACTATAAATTATTGAAGTATAAATTGAAATTCTTTTTATTCTGTGTTCAATCAGGAGAAAACAATAGAACCGAGCACAGTGCTATTAAATGGCTTTTATGGAATGAGTTAGCGTGAATAATAATGTGATACCTGTAATGACAATTCTATAAGACCGAGATAGATTTGGTTTGGGTTTTTTTTTTTGTTTGTTTGTTGTTGTTTTAGTTTTTTTCTGGATCTCTAATAATAAAACCTGGCATAGTTTAGAGAATAAATATTTTGTTGCTGAATTTGCATAAAACCAAGATTGGTTAAAACATCGTGTAAATAAAAATTTAGAATTCTGTTAACAATGGGGAAACTATAATTCAATGAAAATAACTTTCCCAAACAGATAAAATTGTTTATCTATCATTCTATCTACCAATCTCTCATCTGTTTATAGATGTATATATGTATATGTATATGTGTATGTGTATATGTATGTATATGTATATATATATAACCTACTGATCTATCGACCTACATGCCTTCCTGCCTATCTACTTAACTATCTATCTATCTCACTTTAAAAAGTCTCAGTATTAGACTGCAGCTGTGGACACACTTAAAACACCACATGAAAAAAAATGGCAAATGCCCATAACCTTTGATCCACCTCTTCAGTCCCCTTATTTGGCCTTTTCTCTGTTGTATGTTCAGCTATTGTAATGCTTTTTAACAAACATTATATATTGCAGATGATATAAAGCTGAGGAATGTCTCTGACATAGAACTGTGCACATTTACAATAAGATAAAAAAAATTAAGTTGAAACTAATCAGAAAAATTTAAAGATTGGACAAGATCCATATTAGTGACAGGTAAAAAAAAATGAAAACAGAAGAAATAATAGATCTGAATAACCAGCTTATACCCTCCTCAGAGTGAGGTTCAAGTGTCAAGACTAGGTACTCTTAAACTCTTTATTAAATGGGACCTCCTGAAACTGAAATGCTTCTGTAAGGCAAAGCACACCACCAATAGGACAAAACGCAGCCTACAGATTGGGAAAAGATTTTCACCGACCCTACATCTGATAGAGGACTAATATCCAAAATATGTAAAGAACTCAAGAAATTAAACACCAACAAACCAAAAAAATAAAAATAAATAATTAAAAAGTGGGGCACAGAGATAAACTGAAAATTCTCAACAGAGGAATCCTGAATGGCCAAGAAGTTCTTTAAAGAATGCTCAATGTCCTTAGTCATCAGAAAAATGCAAATCAAAATGACTCTGAGGTTCCATCTTATTCCTGTCAGAATGGCTAAAATAAAAACTCAAGTGATAGCACATGCTGGTGAGGATATGGAGAAAGAATAATACTCCTCCATTGCTAATGGGAGTACAAATTTGTACAACCACTTTGGAAACCAATCTAGCGGTTTCTCAGAAAACCGGGGGTAGTTCTATCTCAAGACTCAACTATATCACTTCTGGATATATACCCTAAAGATATTCTACCACACCACAAAGACGCTTGTTCAACTATGTTCAAAGAAGCTTAATTTATATTAACCAGAAACAGGAAACAAATGTCCCTCAACCAAAGAATGGATAAAGAAACTGGTACATTTACAGAGTTGAATACTACTCAGCTATTAAAAACAGAGACATCATGAAATTTGCAAGCAGTAGATGGAACTAGAAAATGCCATCCTGAGTGAGGTAACCCAGACACAGAAAGAGACACATAGTAGTATACACTTGTAATTGGATATTAGTCATATAGTACAGGATAATCATGTTATAATCTACAGACTGAAAGAGGCTAAGTAACAATGAGGGCTCAAGGGAGGATACTTGAATCCCACTAAGAAGGAGAAATAAAATACACATTTCAAGTGTAGGGATAGAAGGCACTGGGTGGAGAAGGGAACAGGGAGGGCAGAAACAAATGGGCTGTAGAGGGCTGGACTGGAAGAGAAAAGGGAAATGGTTGGGACACATTTTGGGGAGGGGAGGAAACTGGAGACCTGGGATGGGGGAGACTACTGAGAGGATATAGATGTGACCCTAGCTGAGACTCCTAGCAATGGGGGATACTGAGACTGAAGTGGTCACCTGTTATAGCCAGGCAGGACTTTAGTGGATGAAGGACCAGTCCATGCAAGTTCTTTAGTGGGTAGCTCAGTCTCTATGAGCACACCCTCCCCCACCCCATCTGAGTTAATTGGTTATGTAAGTCTTCTTATGGGCTGGACCTAGGCTCCCTACACTTTGAAACTGATGGACTGTTTGGTCTTCAAGTAGGTCCCCTAACAATTGGAGCAGGAGCGTCTCTAACTTTGACTCTTGCCTGACTTTGATTCCCTTTCTCCTAGCAAGGCTGCCTTGCCTGGCCTCAGTGGAAGAGGAGGCATTTATGCTTGATCTGACTTGATGTGCTAGGGCATGTTGGTA
Source organism: Lophiomys imhausi (assembly GCA_907164525.1). Classification (NCBI taxonomy): domain Eukaryota; kingdom Metazoa; phylum Chordata; class Mammalia; order Rodentia; family Muridae; genus Lophiomys; species Lophiomys imhausi. Next base: position 2,982,760 of record CAJQZJ010012579.1, read on the forward strand.
GGTTGGGAGAGAGAGGTTCCCTATCTCTGAGGGGAGGAAGAGGGGTGAATGGGGGAAGTGGGTGGGAGCCTGAGATTTAGAGCAGAGGAGAGAGTGGGCTGTGATTGGGATGTAGAATATACAAATAAATTAATTAATGGAAAAAACTAGTTGAACACTGATCAACTTCACTAAGACTACAAGTAATCCCCACTTAACACTGAAAATACAGACCTCCAGCAATAAAACTAGCATCAGACACATTTTGATTTCCATTTAAACAAGATGTTTACTTAGTTAACTGAAACATTCCTACTTTCTTTTGTATCCTGCTTATTGTTTACAGAGTAGGATTTGGATGTTCACCTTGGTTTTTCATCGAGAAACAAAGCTTGTCTGTGTATACAGCTATTGGAACTGCTTCATGTTTAATATTCAAACCTGCTCTATGTGTCACACTACATTCAACTTCATTAATGATGGACATATAAATGACCTTAACATATTTAATTTCTTCACTAATTATTTGTTAACAATTAGTAAATATTCAGTTAATGATAATTTAATGTTCGGCATTTCATCTGTATGTCTGAGACAAACAGGGAGAGTGGGGAGAAAGAAAGCGTAAGAGAGAGATTTTTTAAATGACGATATAACAAACTGCTTGTAGATAATTAACAAATTGCAGTTATTTTTCTTCCTCTCCTAGTAATGCAATAGAAATTTTAGTTACAAATTAGTGTTTCTTGTATTGTGAGTCTGAAATCATATTTTTACTTCTCTATTTGGTGAATCTTCAAAAAGATATTCCAGTGTGCTAGAAGGTTTGGCTTACATGCTTTGGAGGCAAGACCACCAGAGTGCTGCTCAGATGAAGCTCACACACCACTAATGTAGCCATTAGCTGCCACATTTGTAAACACCACCCTGTGCTGAGACTGTAGTGGTAGTAAGTCCATTTTCCTCATCCACTCTTCTATTTTTAACTAATTGAGCTAGAAGAGATGGATTATGCACATTTGTTGTTTTGCATATAAATTAGAAATTATTCCTTCTCCTTCCTGAGGTTACAGATAATGTTTCTTCTACCTGTGAATGGTCTTCTCCATCTTCATACAAATTCTTTACTAAGTATTGGGAAATTATAATGTTTGCTGACAGAATTCTTAGAAGCGATCAATCAAATATCCCCAAGAGAAAATTGTAATTTCTTAAGGTGGTTTTATAACTCTAATGGTTTCAAAGGTCAAGTTATTTCTTCTCTTCAGTTTAATAAATTGTTCTGGAGTCAATAAACTTTATTTCTGCATATGACCTTTATTTCCAGTCTCATCTCTCACCTCAACCAGCATAACAAACTCTGAGTTGCTAAACAATGTGCTGATTACACATCTACTGCTCAAAGTACTCTATTCTGGATTTCCTTTTCATTTCCAGTATTTACTAATTTAAGCAATGTATTATCCTTGTATTTTACACAAAAGAAAAGCAATTAGCCACAGGGCATGTGTGCCTTCTAATGAATCAAAAGGTGTTCCCTGGGTCAGCTTTGGAATTGTGGGACTTCTGAATGCTGATCCTTGAACAGCAGGTTGGATATCCTGGGGCTTCAAAGTCTAAAAATGGTGTTCACTGGCTTATTATGTTCAGAACTCTAGAAAAGCTCACAGACCTTTCCCACCCTCCCTGATTTTGTCATCATAAGCATTGTCTTAAATTAGACTGACTGCTCTATCATGATATTTAATGTCTTTGTAATATTTCCATGATATTTTAACTTTGTCTCAATATTTGTTTTAAAACTTCTCTTTTTTCCCTCTCCCCTCTTTCTTTTTACCATCCTCTACTCATCCTTTTCCTTCTTCTCCTTCCCCTCTTTCTGCTCAATCTCCTCCCTAATAATAATAACAACAATAACACAAAACTTACCCATGGCACTAATGCTGACAATTTTAGAGGTCCATTTTCTACTTGCTCAATTTTCATACACTAACTCCTTAAAAGTTGCTTCTTCCTCAAAAGATTAGAGAGAATAACAGTTATGATCATTTACTTGTGAATTTATGACCAAAATTTGTGAAGCTGTTTAATATTTAATAACTAGAAGGGTTGAGTAATGGATGATTACCATCTTTAGATTGCTTCTTTCAATATGGCCTCTTTAGATTTGACCTCAAGTAAAGGGACTGATCTTACTCATTTTGGGTTTGATAACTTATGCCAGTATCACCGCTCTTTCTTGATTGTAGAAAATGACAAGAACTATATAGCCATATATATATGTGTGTGCGTGTGTGTGTGTGTGTGTGTGTGTGTGTGTGTGTGTAGGTAAGTCCACCTACAAAAAGTTTCATAGGAAGTCATATATTTAGCATGTTGTATGTGTGTATGTCTGCATATCTGTGTGTGTTCTCTCTCTCTCACTGTGTGTGTGTGTGTGTGTGAATCTATATCACAGGTATATGTGCATGTAGGTACTTAGGCATATGAATGCATGTCTGGATATCAGTTATTAAATTCAGTAATTTTAAAGATTATTTAAAATAAAGTAATCTTTATTACTTTCTGATATACTGTCTTGAGAAATGGTTTCTGAGTGAACCAAAATCTCCCAATTTCAGCTAGGCTGGATGGCTCATGAGTTCTCTTAGTATTTATTTATTCCAACTTCTAACACTGAAGCTACAAGAATGCAAAGTCATAGTGGCTGTTAAGAGGTATGTTGAGTATAAGAAGATAAATTAATATAAATTAGATTTAGTAAATATCTAGGGGTTCCTGATACAGTCTCTTAATCCGGGGCATGAAGATCAACTTGGCTGTGGACAATTAGCTTATCAGTTTATGGACTAAAAACAAGGAGGAAGCCAGGTGAAACAAGGAAAGTTTTATGGACTAAAAACAAGGTTTATGACCTGGCATTGTTTTCAGCTGCTAAGTGGGCAGAGCCCAGATTAAGCTAAAGCAGGTGGAACAAGGAGAGATCCTATTTAAGGACAAGTGGATGGAGCTAAGAGGGCCCCATGCTAGAAAGCCCAATGCTAGAGAGCTCCGATACCAACAAGTCCTCACGCTAGAAATGACAACGAGTCGTTTGTATACTCTGATGGAGAAAGTGCTGGTGAACTGATGGCCAGATTTCCTTGAGGCCAAAAGAATCTGGTGAGCAGAGAAGGCTTCAGCAAGACAGCAAAATGCCAAGGACTAAACCCTTTGGCTCAGCTTTTGCCTAGAGGGGTTTGACCTGTCCGAACAGTGGTCTGAACAAAACTGTGGCCAGCTTTAAAGATTGAGGCAGAGTGGCAGAGTTGCTGATACAAAGGAAAAAATTTTGCCTACAGATGGCTGAGGTCTCCCAGAGAGATGAAAACCTCAAGCTTTATTTAAGGTGAAGTGACCATAGCCAATTTACTCTGATGGATCTATGTCTGAGATATTCCAGAAGAAAGGCTGCTAAGTGCATTAAGGGGTCTACCACAGAGACTGTGTTTCTGATGCCTGAAAACCTGCCCCAGAGACTGTATCCTTCTAAAAGGTTATGAAAATAGTTGTAATAGTTATCAATAGGTTTAGAAGTTAGGTAATAGGGGTTGCAGGCATTTGTAGGGTCAGTAGTTAAGTAAGTGTTTATATTTGTTGTAAGTGAATATAGTTACTAATAAATAAGTGCTGAATAATTTTAAAAAGGTCGGTTTCAGTTGAGGGTTCAGACTTATGTCTGCATGCTTGCACAGCACATAGCTTTACCCTTTGAGCCACTTTCCTAGCTCTGACAAAGATGTGTTCTAAACCGAGTCTTGGTGTGACTAATTGATGGGCGTGTGATGGAAACATTTGTACAGGGAGAGTAGTGCTTTAAAGAAAAGCCTAGGAGCCAATATATCAGCATAATATCAGTATTGCTAAGCTATGATAATTAACAAATTTGTGTGTATTTGAGGACCTCTGGTATCTTGTTATATTAAGCTGATAATCTATTTGTTTCTTACACTTTTAAGATAGATAACTTTAATGGAAAGGGGGGAGTGTTCAAAACAAAACAGATTCTTGTGAAACATATCCACAAGCTGAAGGCAGACAAAGCCCACCAGAAGCTCCTCACTGATCAGGCTGAGGCTCAGAGGTCTAAGACTTACTATGAGACACATCTCCAAACCAAGAAGAATGAAATCATCCAGGTTGCTGAAGGAGGAAGCAAATAAGAAATCAAGCCTCCCTTGTGTCTGTACATAGTAACCTTAGTGTCCCTCCACATGGATCACTCAACAAATAAAGCATATATTAAAAGTAGTTAACTGTATCTATTGAGTTATGTTTTTAGTTTATTTCCCTTAAGAAGCTTGTACTTAGGATAGTCAGATGCTTAAAGTTGTCATGAGATTCAATCTCTCTGTGTGTGTTTTGAGTGCTAACAGAGCAAGAAGCAAAACTAGATATTCTAGACTATTAAACTGAAGGCAACGTACATATTCTTCTTGAGAACAGTATGGAGAAAGTGGCTTGGATGTGGAGAATACTTTCTTATGTACAACTGAATCCCATTTTAATATTTTTTCTAGTACCATCCTGTCAAGAGCAGCCTACAGTAGGTTTTGTCTTCTTTATTTTTATTATTTAAAACAATTTTAACTTTAAATATATGTTGATCATATTATCCCACTCCCCTAGTCCCTTCCAGATCTTCTGTCCCCAATGCCCACCAGTCTTAAAGTTCTTTCTCACAAAACAAACAAAACTCAGTACAACAAACCCCCAAAATCAAGATACAAAATAAAACATCAAACCCTCCCCCCAAAGATATACCAAATAAAAGTGCACACACACACACACACACACACAGAGAGAGAGAGAGAGAGAGAGAGAGAGAGAGAGAGAGAGAGACAAAGAAACAAAACATAAAAACTTTAAAGTCAATTATAAGATGATCAACTACTCCTGAACATGAAACCTACCCTGGAGTCTACAAATACATTTATGGCTCTCAGTTTAGTGTTTTTATGGGATTCCTGAGTGTATGAACAAGTGATTCTCTGACTTTTGTGTTTTCTCTTGGGTTCTTTTCCTTCTATTTGTTTGCCTTTTCCAACTTCTATATGACTTTTTTTATATGTTTACTTATTAATTCAAGTTACATCTCAATCACAGCCTCCTCTCTCCTCCCTTCCCAGTCCCTACCTCCCACCATCAATACCCTCTCCCACCTACCTCACTCCTCTGGTGTGGGGAGCCCCAACATATCAATTCCCCCAGTTCATCAGTCACATGAGGGCTAAGAGCTTCCTTTTCCTCTGGTGCCCAACTTGGCAGCTCCACTATGGTAGTGTCCCAATAACAGATAACCAAGTCCATGAGTGATATGGCCCTCCTCCTAAGGGATCTGTATGAGGACCAATTTGCCTATCCTCTGTAATTGTATAGGGGCATCTAGTCAAGTTTAAGCTTTTTCTTATTAGTTTGTTTAGTGCTTCAGTCTCTGTAAGCCTCTAGAGGCCTAGGTTAGTTGGTTCTGTTGATCTTCATGTGTTGATCCCGACCCCTCCCAGTCTCTCTGCTCCTCTTCTCTCTCACACATATGGCTCCCAGAGCTCAACCTAATGTTTGACTGTGTGTCTGTGCATCTGTTTTGATCTGCTTCTGGGTGAAATTTCCCTTAAGATAGTTATGTTAGGTTCCTCTTCCTTTGGGTTTGTGGGTTGTAAGATAGTTATCCTGTACTATATGGCTAAAATCCAGTAATAAGTGAGTACATGCCATGTGTATTTTTCTGGATCTGGGTAAGCTCACTCAGAAAGAGCTTTTCTAGTTCTATACTTTTGGGTGAAAATTGCATGATTTCCTTGTTTCTGATGACTGAGGTGTATTCCATTGTGTAAATGTACCAGAGGTTTTTTTTTTTTTTTTTAGTCTATTCTTCAGTTGAGGGGTATCTGGGTTGTTTCTAGTTTCTAGCTATTACAAATTAAGTGGCTTTGAACATAGTTGAGCCGATTTCCTTGTGGGTTGGTGAATAATCTTTTGGATATATGCCTAGGAGTGGTATGGCTGAGTATTGAGGTAGAACTATTCAAGGTTTTCTAAGATATAACCAAACTAATTTCCATAGTGGTTGTACAAGTTTGAATTCCCAACAGTAATGGAGGAGTCTTTGTTCCCCTTTATCCACAACCTCCCCAGAATGTGCTGTCATTTGAGGTTTTGATCTTATCCATGTAACAGGTGTAAGATGGAATCTCAGAGTTGCCTTGAGCTGCATTTCTGATTACTAAGGCTATTGACTACTTTGCTTTATGTTATTATATATTATTTTGTTATATTTTTAATATATATTTATCCCTCTCAGGTCTCTGAGGTGGTTGAAGAATAGATAGCTAGAGTCTCATAGTTAAATTTTGAGTTGTTTAGGAATCAAGAGGGTGTTCTGGATCTAAGAAGATGTTTTTAAAATTGTGAGGCAAGTTAGTATGAAAGCTGAGTTAGATATAGAACTTTAAACTCATGGAGATGGTTAGATAATAGAATTTTAAAGTCAGGTACCAAATACATATGAACTGGACATTGGGAATGTATGCTAAGCCATATAACTCTCATAATTGTCACCTGTTTATTTCTGTTCTTTTTTTGTATTGTATTTATTGTTATAAGAGAAAGAACCATTTGTTGGACTGAAATGGGGAGCTGTTGGGAGGAAAAGATATACCTTAAACTAAAAAACAAAGGTAGAGGATGGGAGGGTTGAGGGGGAGGAGGGAGGAAGGATGGGACAGGAGGGGGGAGTAGGGAGGGGATTGTGATTTATATGTAACTTGAAGAAATAAAAAATAAATTATAAAAAAATAATGAATGAATTAATGAAAACCTAGCAATTAGAATAAAGGTGTAATTTATATCTCTGGGAGATGGAAAATCAGTTTTGCCAGTGGAGGGACATTTATTCTTTCTAATACATCAATTCTAATCTTTAAAATATTTTCTTTACCCTTATTGTATAATTTCAGTGGAAATCACCCAGAATCATCATGCTAGAATCTCAGAAAATATCATGATTTGAAAGTTACACCAAGGAGATGTGGACAGTACTTGCCTTAAATATAATCTTGTATATTAAGTTTTCTCTAAAAGTTGCCTAGTCACAATAAAAATGATAGAATATCTAGAAAGTAATTTCGTCATTCATAGTTCATTGAATTTTGACAATGAAAATTTTAAAATGTGATAGTACTGATGTCAAATATATGCCAATCAGAAAGAAATGTTAAGCATTCAATGTGGGCAATCCCTTATATCTAGAAAGAATGACACATTCTAAAACAAAGACCTGATCATACACAATTTTTATATTTCTCTTTCTAAGAAAGAATAATGGCAGTATTTTATATTTACCCCTAGTACATAACTGTTTACTCCAAAATTAAAGCTTGCCTTCTTGGAGGGAAACTTTCTAAGACATAGAATGTAAATGGAAAGTAGAAGAGCAGGATGTTTCAGAAACGACATTTTTCAAGTAGGATGCTCTCCGGCTGTGTAAAACCTCCATGGTCCGCGACGCTCCAAGAAGACAGAAAACAAACCACACAGGAACTCTGTGAAACTAACCTGTTTCAGTAAGACCCCCACCCAAAGAGTATATATACAATAAAGACTGATGAAGATCACTCTCAGACAAGCCAAGATACAAAGAAGATTCAGACCAGACAAGTTGCTTGGAAGAAGCAGAGACTCACTTAGTAACCCGAAATTAATAGGTACCAGAACTGTTTAGAAGAAACTGAAGACCTGCAAAGCTGACTGGAAGAGGCTCAGACCACATGAACCATCTGAAAAGGACACTATAATCTGTTGAGCTAGGCTGTGCAGTGAACTGCAGGTATCAGGCACCTACTGTGTGTGTGTGTGTGTGTGTGTGTGTGTGTGTGTGTGTGTGTGTGTCTGTGTGTGTGTGTATGTTATAAGTATGTTATGTGTATGTGTGTCTGTGTGTATATGTTATGTGTGTGTATATATGTTATGTGTGTGTGGGAGTGTGTGTGTGTGCATGTACATGCACATGTGAAATAGAGACCTATAACGCAATAATGACTAAATGACTAATAGCAAAACAGGCTCTTGAAGCAACTTTTTAGGTAACCTCATGTTTTAATTGTCACAACCCCACTCTTTAAGCATACTTTTGGTTGATATACTCATGCATAAATACCACAAGATAGTTTATTATTTATTAAAGAGTATATATTCTTTATTGAAATACAATTTAATGCATTTTATTTTCCAAAAAAAGTTACAGAATACTAATCAGAGCTACAGAAGGGGCATGAAAATTCTGCCTTTGTCTTTGATGGATATTATAACTACATAGTGTGGGCATTTTTATTTCTTGGTTTCATGAAGTTCTGTATTCTGTTAATATTAGTGATAGCAGCTCAGTTTCTCCAAATTTGGTGTTTTGATAGTTTATTTCCAAAACTAACATAAGCTAAACTATTATAAAGTATACACACAATTCAAAGAATTATTTTTCAAAATATATTTAGTAAGTCCCTTCTAAGTAATAAGCAGCATACTTCATGGGTATAATGTCTTTCTCATTTCTTTGAGACAGTGTCTTCCACTTATCCTTGAACTAGGTTAGTATATAGCAAACCCAACCAATATGGCTGTTTCTTCTAAACTGCACAACATTATAGTTACAAGTATGTGCCTAATTATACCTTAGTTTTTAAGACCAAGCTCAGGATCTCAGGTTTGTACAAGAGTTCTTATTCACATACAGAAACTTTTATTAAATTTATTTATGTGTTTATTTATATTCCAGTCACCATTTCCCTTCATCCTTTTCTCCCAATCCCACCATCCTACCCAATGCTCCCATACTTACCCAGTAACAACCCACTCTGGCACATCAAGTCACATCAGGACTAAGTGCCTCCTCTTGCCCTTTCGCATGACAAGACAGTTCTGCTAGGAAAACAAGCTCCAGAAGGAGGCAGCAGTGTCCAAATTAGAGATAGACCCCATTCTAATTGATAGGCGATCCATTTCAGGATCAAGCAGACTATCAATTTCATACATGTACTGGGTCTAGGACCAGACCATGCAAGTTCTTCGGTTGGTGGATCAGTCTCTATGAGTCTTTTTGTGCCCAAGTTAATTGTCTATGTGAGACTTATTGTAGTGTCCTTGATCCCTCCAGCTACCTCAAACCTTCCCTAATGCTTCTTGAAAGAAATTAGAAAAACAACTCCCTTCACAATAGCCATAAACCATATAAAATACCTTGGTGTAACACTAACCTAGCAAGTGAATGATCTGTTTGATAAGAACTTCAAGTCTCTAAAGAAAGAAATCAAAGAAGATAATCTGAAAATGAAAAGATCTCCCATACTCATGGATGGGTAAAATTAACATAGCAAAAATGGTCACCTTATCAAAAAGCAACCTACAGATTCAATACAATGTCCATCAAAATCCCAACACAATTCTTTACAGACCTTGAAAGAACAATTCTCAACCTTATTTGGAAAAATTAAAAACCCAAAATAGAGAAAACAGTTCTGTATAATAAAAGAATCTCTGGAGGTATCACCATCCCTGATTTCAAACTGAACTACAAAGCAATAGTAATAAAAACCACATGGTATTGGCATAAAAACAGACAGGTTGATCAATGGAATCAAATTGAAGACCCAGAAATAAACCTAAACACCTATGGACACTTGATTTTTGACAAAGATGCCAAAACCATGCAATGTAAAAAGGAAATATCTTCAACAAATGGTGCTGGTCTAACTGTATTTCTACATGTAGAAGAATGCAAATATACCCATGTTTATCACCCTGCACAAAACTCAATTCCAAGTGGATCAAAGACCTGAACATAAAACTGGATAAGCTAAATCTAGTAGCAGAGAAAGTGGGGGAAACCCATGAACTGACTGGCACAGGAAACAACTTTCTGAACAGAACACCAAAAGCTCAAGAACTAATATCAAGAAATAATAAATGGAACCTCATGAAACTTAAAAGCTTCTATAAGGCAAAAGACACTGTCATTAGAAAAAAAATGACAGCCTACAGATTTGGAAAAGATGTTCACTAACCTCACATCTGACAGAGGGCTAACATCTAAAATATATAAAGATTTCAAGAAATTAAACACCAACAAACCAAATAATCCAATAATAAAATGGGATAGAGAGCTAAACTGAGAATTCACTACAGAGGAATCTCTAATGACTGAGAAGCACTTAAAGAAATGCTCAACATCCTTAGGAATAAGGGAAATGTAAATCAAAAGGACTATGAGAATCCATCTTACACCAGTCAGAATGGCTAGGATCAAAAACTCAAGTGATAACACATGCTGGTGAGGATGTGGAGAAAGGGGGACACTCCTCCATTGCTAGTGGGAGTACAAATTTGTACAATCACTTTGGAAATCAATCTGATGCTTTCTAAGAAAATTTGGAATAGTTTTACCTCAAGACCGAGCTATTCCATTAGTGGACATGTACCCTAAATATGTGCCACCAAATCACAAGGACATTTCCTTAACTATGTTCATAGTAGTTGTATTCCTAATAACCAGAAACTGGAAACAACCTAGATGTCTCTCAACTGAGGAAAGGATAAAGAAATTGTGGTACATCTTGGAATGTATATACACAATGGAATACTACTATGCTATCAAAAAACAAGGAGATTATGAAACTTGCAGACAAATTGATGGAACCAGAGAAGATCATCCTGAGTGAGGTAACACAGACCCAGAAAGACACTCATGGTATTTGCTCACTCATAAGCAGATATTAGCCAATTTGTACAGGATAACTATGCTACAATCCACAGACCCAAAGTAACTGAGTAACAAGGAAGGCTCAAGGGATGATGCTTGAATCCTTCTACGTAAGGTAGATAAAATAGATATCACAAGTGGATGGAGAAAGGGACCTGGATAGGAACCCAATATTACCACCATATGAGAAGTTTTATCCAGCAGATAATGGAAACAGATGTAGAGACCCACAGACAAACATCAGACATTTTAATTAATTCATTGTACTTTAACATACAATTTATTATAAATATCAAAATCAAATAACATTAAGCTATACAAATAAAGTAGCCTTCAGTTAACACAAATCCTAATTTTTGTAAGCTATTGTACAGAGGGACAAAAATATTCACCCAATCTCATAAGCCTAATTGTACCTAATTAACCTAGTCACCTCAGTCTTGTATAGGGCAAGCATCTGTTTCATTTAAATATTTAAATTGAATGTGGTATTAGTTTATATTTCTGCCAGTAAATCTCATAGCCAACAAATAGATTTTACGGAATGTAGTAATGATATCCTGAAAACTAATTTTAGTGTGCATCACTTCCTAGAACTCTGTATACTGCAAATGCTTGTTTATACCTTTCCTTATTATTGATAATCAGCAATTAAAGTAAAAGAATCTTGTCTAAATTTTCTACACACAGACATTTTAGTACCTGAATATCAATATATTTCTCAAAGGAAAGAAACTTAGCTTCTATATGCATATGTTATCTTATTGTGACATCAAATTGAGTAAAATTTTTTTGGTTTTGCAGATTTATGACATTAAAACTTTGCAATTATTCAATGAGCCAGATGTAATATTACAGTGATACTTTCAGTAGCAGACACTCCTACATCCCCTAGTCAGCAGCATATCCTCCATCACTATTACCCTCAATCCTGGTTCCAACCAAGAATATTCGTTTCTACCCTTTGTCTTGGTAGAAATTAATTGATCATTTTGACAAATAAAATGTCTTCTGTTTTGCTTAAATAGGTGATGATTTTAACATTAAATTATATATTCTTCTGATTTGGTTCTATTTACCATTTCTTTTAAAATCTTAAGCAATAATTCAACAACAAATTATGTTTCATTGACGTAACCAATATGATAGAAAGAAGTATTAATTTATGTCCCAGATTTGTATAAAATAAAATCCACAGTTTTCTTATTGAACAAGTGGCATTTCTCAGGCTTCTTAAACCTTTACAAAAACTAAATAATAGCTGCTTGGGAAAATAATTTTTTTCATGTAATTAAGATACCAAAATAAATTTCAGGGTCTATATCTTATATAATATTTTAAGGTAGTGAAAATATTTTTTACTGTAGTAATTTCAAAAGCTTTATAAAAATTGTGTCACCATGATTAGTATTAGAAGTAATGATAAATTTTAATTTTACACAAAATATATATGGAATATTCATGAATAAAAATAGTTGTGGTGCCCAGCCCCAAAGAATATATCTACAAATCACCCTTGCACCTAAGGTTCATGGAACACTATAGAAGAGGAAGCAGAGAGATAGTCAAAGTCATAAGATCAGAGAGTTTTCTGTGAGATTTTTTCTCCTTTTAATATCAGAAGCTATATTTATAAAGTCTCACCAATATGATTATCTAAAGATGAGGTAAACACAAATAATAATATTACACATCCGAAAGCTGATGGAGAAAACTCCATAAAGCCCCAACACTATACACACACACACACACACACACACACACACACACACACGCAATAAAAAAAGAAATAAATAAAATATAAAAAGTAATCCTTTAGACAAGTAAAGAATGTTGAGAACGAGAAAGAGAAATAGTCTTCTTTACGGATCAACTTACCAATTGGTTATCCAATAAAAAGTGTTCAATTCAGGGCTTGAGAGACAGCCCAGCAGTTAAGGGCACTGCTGATCTTCCACTGGTCCCAGGTTCAATTCCCAGCACCCACATGGAAGCTCACAACTGTCTGTAACTCCTGTTCCAGAGAATCTGACTCATTCACATGTGTAGGAAAAGCACCAATGTACATAAAGCAAAATTTAATAAACTATTAAAAATGTTTAACTCTGAAAACATGCATACAAATAGCATTATACAGACAGGACAGACCATATTTAGGAATATATATGTATATACATTAAAATATATGCATGTAATAACAATGAATGATAAAAGAAGACATCAAGAAGAGAGTAGAGGGGACAGTATATGTCAGTTTTGGGAGGGAGGAAAGGGAAGAGAGAAATGCAATCATATTGTAATCCCTGAAAAATTAAAATAATTATTGTAATAGATTCTTCCTCAATTTTATGATTTCCACATATATCAGAATCTTAGTAACTTAATCTTTAGTTAGCTAGTTTAGTATTCATATTTTTCTTCTTTGACTAACTCTCTTATGTTACTTCTTTTTTTTATATAAGTACTTTATTTTTTTTCTTCAAGTTACATCTCAGTCACAAACCCTTCCCTATTCCCCCTTCCTGTCCCACCCTTCCACCCTCTTCCCCCCCAACAGCTTCCCTTTTCAATCCAACAAAATGGTTCTTTCTCTTATAACAGTAAATTCTATACAAAACAGCAGAATTAAATATGCCACATTTATGAGAGTTAAATGGCCCAGTATACCTTCCCAATGTCCAGTTCATACATATTTGGCCCCTGACTTTAACCTTCTACCTTCTAACCATCTCCATGAGTTTAAAGTTCTGTAACTGACTTAGCTTTCATATTAACTTGCATCACTATTATAACCATCTTCTTAGATCTAGAACGCCCTCTTGATTCCTAAACAACTCAACATTTAGCTATGAGACTCAAGCTGTCTAATCTCCAACCACCTCAGAGAGCTGAGAAGGATAAATATATGTTACTTACTTCTTAATATTCATAGGAGCATATATTATAATTATTTAAGGATCCCATCCCCATTTAAAAATGAGTAATCGAAAGTGCCTGAGTATATTCCCCTTTCTTTTATGTGGTGATAGAAAAACAATGAGAATAGAAAGTTACTTGTGAGTGATGTGAAAACAAACTGCATAAAATTTAACCTACAATGCTAGAACAAAGTTGATTCTTTAGGCTTATGGGAGTCATGTTCTTCCAAAAATAAATGTCCTCTTAAAACTCTAAGATTTAATTGATCTATTCTAATTACAATTAAAAATAATCCAATTCTGTAGTTCAATGGTTATTACATATTTCATTTTATAATCTCAAACCCTACTTAATAAGCAAGCCATTTCATTGTAGAAGTTAAAAATTCTAAAGTTAGATATCTACATAGTTGTTTGGCATTAAAGCATGCTGATATTTAAATATAATTTTATGTTAATATTGAACTTCTTTAAATAATAGTCAATAAAATTCCAATGTTAAATCCAAAATAAGTAGGGTAAGAAAACAAACCCAAGCATTTTATTTCCACTCTTCTTTGTGTTTCATTAAAATGTAATTATACAACCAGTAATTAATCACTTCAAGCCAACAATGAGGTATTGTAATTCTGGAAAATAATGCATTCTGCTAAAATGGTTGGATAATAACCAACAGAGCTTAACACAAACATTAGGATAATAGAGAAGAGACTATGAAAATAAGTTGTGTTTTCTCAAATGCTAAAACCAAGTAATTTAATATGAATATGCAAATTAGGTGATGTGATTCCTCACATACAAATTATCATGGAGCAGAATTACTTTATGAAATTTTAGTTAGGTTTCTACTGGAATGATCTCCATGTTTGGACTTTCTCACTATGGATTATTGATTATTTTATGAGGATTACTGCCAAAATTTTTATTTTATTAATGTTTTAGTTAATAATACATCATAGGCAAAAGAAAAGAAAACTGTACATAGAATTAGATGCATTATTATTAAAATTAATATATAAGGCAAAATAGTTTTATATATTTTTATATTTCTAGTTAATAAAAAGTAGTAAAGTTTTATCTACCTTCTGCCTATCACATTTTGAAATATATCCAAGAAATAAAACAGAAAAATGAACATTGAAAATTTACCCCTATCAATTTCTCATAATGCACACAGTATATGTCCTTCAGCATTGGAAGAGATATCTCTGATGTTTAAATTTAGAAAAAATAGGGTCATTTGTATGCTGTAAAATACAGTACAATGTACTGGCAGATACTAGATAGAAAAGAAACAGATGATAGATGACTGATAGATAATGGATATATAGGCAGATGATATATAGAATGATGATAATATTTTACTCATCCACCTCTTCTATAACTATATAGCTATTTACCTAAGAATGAATTCTTATAAATTTTATAATAAACCAAGAAATCTTTTTTTCCTAAATTGTTTAAAAACTAATGAACAAGTATAATCCCTAAGCTTCCTTATGCTCTGATTGTTATACATAATTCCCTTCAAATTTTCAAAAGTATATAATCAATTTTATAATTTTGTTTACAAATCAAATTTCATAGAATCCAAATTAAACTAAATGCTATATATTTTTAATCCATTGATTAATTTGATGTAAGGAATTTAAAACCTACTTTTCTTTAAAATTTAAAAAGATGTATTTTTAGATGGTGAGTGTGTGTGTGTGTGTGTGTGTGTGTGTGTGTGTACATGAGTGTGTGAACTTGCAATTGTGCACCACATATATGTAGTACCCACAGAGTCCAGAAAAATAACTCTCTTGGGACTGGCTTAATTTGTGGTTGAGAGTCAGAGGCTGTTCTGGGAAAATGTATAAAGGCAGCAAGTGGTTTTAACTGCTAAGCAGTCCCTCCAACATTTACTTCAACTTTTAAATGCTATTATTTTTTACCTGCAGAAAAATGGGCCCAAGGAGTAAGAAGTAATAAAATAATAGGAAGAGTAAATGTTGTTTGTTTGTTTTGCTGTTTTTTTTTTTTTGAGACAGGGTTTTTCTGTGTAATCCTGGCTGTCCTGGACTCACTTTGTAGACCAGGCTGGCCTTGAACTTGCAGAGATCCTCCTGCCTCTGCCTTCTGAGTGCTGGGATTAAAGGCATGCACCACCATGCCCAGCAAGAAAAGTAAGTGTTAATGCTAATGCCCATATGATAATAAAACATAATGAAAAAATAAGTATTAAATTTCAAAAATTATTTGAATAAATATATAATGACTGAAACAGGTATAGTTAGCACCAAGAGTCTACATTATAAGTTGAAATTCTTGACTACCACACTGACATAAAGAACCAATTTGTTTGTAGAAGATCCAAGGTGTCAACATTAAGTGAATTATCACCTACCTTAAAGTTTGCTAACAGATAATGAGTGATTTCCCCCCCTCACTTCAAAGTCTTCAACAGAACCTAATATTCATCCTTGTAAATTGTGAAAGCACTCATTGGTTCACAGGAAAAAAATGACAGAAAGTACCTGTAATTCTGATAACATGTGACTTATTTTATTTTTAAACACAGTGTTTCTTACAAGACCAGAAAAGAAATTCCACATGGCATATCATAGTTAAAACAGTAACATATATAACAAAGAAAATAAAAGTCACATAAAAAGGAAAACCCATGAGAATAAGAGCTGGATTTTCAGTGCAAATATATAAAGCCAGATGAACTTGGAACAATACATCACAAGTCATAAAAGAATATGAGAGTCAACCTGAGCAAATATACTAAGCAAAATCATCTACTATAATTGAAGGAGAAAGAAAAAGTTTTCAAGACATAAACAGTCCATAACAATTTATAGCCAACAAACTAATATGAGAAAAATACAGGAAGCATTACTTCAGGATGAAGAGAAGAATGATCATAGCAGAGAGACTATGGGAAAAAAAATACAAAGACATAAATGTTAAAACACATAATATCACAAAGAACACAAACAACACAACCCAAAATCAATAACAAGATATTTCCAAATGTAACACACATTTCAATAATAATGTTAAATACCAATGCCCTAAATTCTCTAATCAAAAGACACAGATAAATAATAAGGATCAAAGAACAGAATGTATCTACATGCTGCCTACAAGAAACACATCTTAGGTTTAAAGATAGGCAACACCTTAGAATAAAAGGATGGATAAAACTACTCTAGTAAAATGGGACCTAAAAACATCCCTAATCCCAATATATGACAAAAGAGACTTTACACTAAAACTAATTAGAACAGATAAAGTGGGATGCTTCATTCTAGTTAAGGAAACAGTTACCCAAGAAGATAGTACTATTCTAAATATATGGGTACCAAATTTAGTGGTAACCAATCCCATAAAATTCTAATACTCAAATTAAAGACACAGATTAACATCAACCCATTGATCTAGGTTGTTTTAGCACTCCAATTTCTCCAGTAGACAAGTTATCTGGACAGAAAAATAAAAAGGGAGACATCAGTATTAATGAATATCATACATTAAAAAACTTGACAGATATTTACAAAATATCCAACCACCAAAGAATATACATTCTATTCAGCAGCACATGGAGACTTCTACAATTGAACAGATCCTAGGATACAATATAAATATTTCATATTCAAAAAGATTGGAATAATTCCTTGTATCCTATTTGAACACAATGCAATAAAACTTCACAATGACAGGAAAAAAAAAGAAAATTGTTTCTGTGCAAACTCATGGTAATTAAACAATGAAAAGGAAATGAAATCACGACACATCAAAATATTGAGGACCCATTGAAAACAGCGCTGTGAGATAAAGTTATATTTCTAAGTGTCAATATTAAAAGTCAGAAAGATCACAAATAAATGGTTTAATGATACAACTCAAAAGGTTGGAAAAGGAAGAGCAAACCAAATCCAAACCATGTCAGTAGTTAATAAAAAAGAGTAAAAATCAGAGCTAATATTGAAATAGAAGCAAATAATGCAATGTGAATAACCAACAAATATATGAGCCAGTTCTTTGAGAAGATAAACAAAATTGACAGATCCTTGGCTCCACTAACAAAAAGAAAGAGAGGACTCAAATTAGCAGAATAAAAAATGAAAATCAAAGCAGTACAAAAGACATCAGGAATATTCAGAATATTCAAGGCACTATTTAAAAAACCTGTACTCCATTAAGATGGAAAAGTTAAAGTAGTGGGCAGTATTCTAGATTCAACCATACCATCAGAAGTAAATCAAGAAGTAAAAAACCTAAACAGACCAATGACAAATGAGGACATTGAGATAGTAACAAAAAACAAAAAAGAAAACTTTAAAACTGGCAAGTTAATATGAAATCACACCTGAATTCTCCCATATATTCAAAGAAAAGTATAGCCAGTTCAACTATTGAATGCAATAGAAACAGAAGAAACACTCTAAAACTGTGTGTTTGTAGCCAGTATTGCTGTATTCCCAAAATAGAAGTTGACTTTCTCCCTGAAATTTAGTGATGGTTCAATATATGCAAGTCAGTAAATATAATGAACCATATAAATTTACTTAAAAACAAAAATCTCATTATTATCTTGAGTTAGATACAGAAAAAGCCTTTGACAATATCCAACATGCCTTTATTATATATTATGCTTTATATCAGAAATCCCAAATGGTCTATCAGAAAAGTTTTAGAAGTAACAAATTCAGCAATGTGTCAGAAAACAAAAATGAACTTAAAAATTAATAGTTTTTCTATACACCAACAACAAATATACAGATAAGGAGATCATGTAAATACTTCCATTCACAATAGCCTCAAATATATAAAATGATTAGATTGGAATAAACATAAATAAGGTAGTAAATAACCTCTACAATGAAAACTTAAAAGCTTTAAGAAAAGAGATAGTGAAATACACTAGAAATTTAAAGATGTAACAGATGCAAGGTTTGGTAAAACTAACATGTTTTCACAGATTTAATGCAATCTTAATCAAAATCCCCATCTTCTTTTTCTTAGAAATAGATAAAAATTCCAAATAAAATATTCTAAATTGGGGTTTGATTTATTTATGTCTCTCTCTCTTTCTCTCTCTCTCTGTGTTTGTATGTATGTGTGTATGTGTGTGTTTGTACATAACTAACATAACTCACATTTGCTTTTATTTTACCTTTCATTACCCTTTCCCAACTCTCTTTGTTCTTCTTACTTCAGAATTTTTACAGGACCCACTACTTCTCTTCAAAATGCCCCATAATGGTATGCAGACAGGATGTCCACACAATTCAAACACACACACACACACACACACACACACACACACACACAGAGAGAGAGAGAGAGATGTAAATAAATCAAACCCCAAATAAAATATTCTAAAATTCACATGGCACATGGTACCATGATAAGATCCAGATAGCCAAACTGTCTTGAACAAAACCAGAACCAACCATAGAAACAAACAAACAAAAAAAAATTCTCATGGGAAATCAATTCCAGATCTTAAGGTGTATTTCAGGGCTACATTAATAAAAACAATATGATGCTCTTTAAAAAAATAGACATAGCACGGTCTCATAGTGAAGTGAGTTGGAATTACTGAAGATCATCTTGCTCAGTCTTCATCAAGGGCCATGAGGAGGATAGGAAGCCAGAAAGCTGAGGTGTTAACAGATGGAGCCATCAGGACTTGTACAGGATAGGATATCAGTTACATGTGAACAGAAAATGACTCCTTCTCTAATCTGAGACTCCGAAGACACCCTGTCTCGGGGACATTTTGAAGAAAGTAATGGATCCTGTAAAAATTCTGAAGAGAAACAAAGAGAGTTGGGAAAGGGTGGTGAAATGCAAAATAGAAGCAAATGTGGGTTATATGAGTTATGTACAATCACACACACACACACACACACACACACACACACACACACAGAAAGAGAGAGAGAGAGAGAGAGAGAGAGAGAGAGAGAGAGAGAAGTAGAAGTGTAAATAAATCAAACTCCAAACCATTCATTTCTATGCTATGGAAATTTATTTAAAATAAGCAATAAGGTGAAAACATAAAATGCTTACAAAAGTTGGTTAGAATCATGAAATAACTTAAATTATTGGAATAAAATAACATGTGATAAATTATTCACACATTCTCAAACATATTGGGTACTCTAAAATGAGCAGTTCACCTAAAATAAAAGAAGTTATTATTTCTTCATATTACTGTGACTGTATTGAAGAATTTAACCAAATATCTTGGAAAGACTTGGCTAAATTCTAGTATCATTGTACACATACATGAAGTCATCTAATTCTCCAGAAAAATAGTCATACTAAAGATAATGAGATTATATGAGAATTCATTTACTTCAAGAATATACCTTGAAAAGTTGGCATATAGGTATATTGATATAAGTTATTTGTGATCTGCAACTCCAACTCCAGTCCATCAAAATCAATCACCCTAGCAGCAGCAACCATATGAATATGGAATCTCAGGCTGGAGATATATCCTATTGTTTTATCTCCTAAGCATTTTAGAGTCTCTTTATCTTACATGGAGAGCCTCTATTCCATTTAAAAGGGCTGTGCCTGAATTAAGTCAGGAAGGACAGAATGTCTTCATGTTGAATTCTCTCAAAATTATTAGGCAGAAATTTTCTCCATATAAAACATTTCTAAGCAGGTTATTAGTCTTTAAGTGAGTACCTAAGCCAAACCAAAGATGAGTGAGATCATTTTCTTATATTACTGAGGTACAATACCTGAGAAAACTATTTAAAGGAAAGAAGGCTTATTTTAGCTCAAGGTTTAAGATTTACTCGCTTAGTTTGGTCCAAATGTAAGTCAGACTATCATGATTTTGAAAAATATGTGGCAGAGAAAGTGTCTCACCTTACAATGACCAAGAAGGGAAAAAAAAAGAGGAAGATGTGAAAAGGAGATGGAGTGAGAGAAGAAAGAAGAAAAATTAGAAAGAGGGGTAAAGGAAAGGGTTTGAAGACAAGAACCTCCCATTGATGTCACATTTCTATTACCTGCTTGTTTCAATTAGGTGCTACCTCCTATTGGCCTCCAACTATTAACTACAAAATATAACATAATCATGACCTGGTACTCTTTCAATAGCCTTAGAAAGCAAGCCTTCAAATAATAAGCCTTTTGATAGGATCGCTTTATATCCAAAACATGAAAGTCCATGAGTCCTTCAGGGTGTCTCCTCACATAGCCAGATAACTCTTTCTCACCTGACAATATCCCTTGCATTTCACAATTAATGTAGAACATACTTTAAAAGTCCTATGGACAATACATTAGTATACAAAGTTTGACATATCATAATCCATGATGCACAAATTTTATGAAACAATATGTCTACATTAAACACTTTTCAGACATAAAATGTCTTAAAAATTAGATGCAGAGATGTACAAGTATCATCTGCACTATCAAAATGATTGGCTTCTCTTTGCATGTCTTATTTGAAGCTTAGTGAGTGCCATCCTTATAAAGAGAAAAGCCATGGATGAGTTCTGTCTACCCGTTCCTTTGCTCTCCTGAGAATATCCCTTGAATCTTTGAAATTTGTAAATATAACAAATAAAAATATGTGCCTCATAGTAATGTCTCAAATCTAGTTGAGTTTTCTTTCCTTCCTTCTTTAGTTGCTAGTGGTATAAGTATATCAAAATGTTATTGGTTGGTTAAGATATTTACATAGACATATCAGAAATCATGTGATGGAATGAACACAACCACTGTGAGTAGCCTGTCCTATTTATTGATGTGATTTAAATGATTGTGCAATGGTCTATTCAATTCTATTTCGTTACTTATTCACTGACTACCAGGAAAATCAATTGAGTTAGGCATATGGTTATGCCTGTTGCTCTCACTAGTCATTGTAAATGAATTGAATTCATATTTAAAACAGTCATAATGGGAGGAATCTGTGAAAAAAAAGATCAAAATCCTAGAGTGATTTTAAGGATGTCATTCATCTTTGCTCACTCAGATAATAGCATGAACTGCAATTACAATTGACTAGTAAAGGTGCTGCAAATAATCTGTATAAATGTCTGCAGAATATGCCAATCCTAACAAAACCTGTGAAAGAACATTTTGTATTTCTCATACACATAATAGAAGTCATGAAAAGCTTAATATATTTTGGCAGATTATGCACAATTACTTTTCTTCTTCCTTTTTTCCAAAAATTGTATTTACTCTGGTATGGATGGAGCCCATTATACCTTGAGTGCATAAAAACTTCTTGTTCTGAAGAAGCTATTGTAAAATAAACAAAGTGTTTACCTGAGCCATTCTAAAGGGATTACATCTTAATAGTGAAACTTAAATGAAAATCACCCAGTGGAACCAAGAATATTGTTACAGGAATAGATATAACTTTGCTAAACTAAGTCTCTACGCTTTCGCTTTCATGAAATCAATTACATTCTTCCTAAAGTTTGAGAACTTTATATGGTTTTAATCTTCAGATTGAGCTGACAGAGTGGAAAGATGGACAAAACAAATTAAAATGCAAATTTAGATCTCTGCTCATGCAATCAGAGATAATGTAATTACAAGTCCACACCTCTAAACTAAGGATATGCTCTCTTTTCATTTTATTTTAATGTCCTTCTGCTTCATATCAGCCTAAACCTAAATACACCAACACCCTGGAAATAGCTAAGGTTACTAAATTGCATGGCTGTTAATTAATTTATATATTTAAGTGACCTTTCAGATAAACAAGCAAGCAAATAAAATCCTTGAGGAATGTGCACAAACAGTACATGATTTATCCACTCTTGTAGACTGGCTAAGACTTATATGATCAATAGAATACCCAATTGATAATCATCTCTGATGAAAACCTATAAGCTAAAAGCATAAGTTCCACAGGAAGAATTGCTTTTTCTGTTTTGTGTTTTAAATGGTACTGTAGAAAAAAATGGCTAATTAAATTATTTAATCAGTATTTATATTATATTTAATAGTTTCAGTAGCTGTTAATCTTTAACCTGCCATTATAAATGAGCACACAGAGACCACATGGATTTTAACAAACCTTGGCCTGAATTGTGCAATCCTAGCCCATCTAAGCTAGCTCATAATTCTATTACCCAAACATGACCTCATATATACATACATCCCCATGGACTGCCATTCTTTATACTATGACAATGTCCCTGGCCATGGGGAATGATCTTCTTTCATCTATCCCATGGTGTGCGTTCTCCTTCTTCCTGCGCCTAGCTGGAATGAATTAATCCTCTGTGTAAAATGCAGGGTTCCTGTTCTAATCTCAGGAAGTCTCGCCTTTCTCTGTCTTTGCCCAATCTTAGGCCTCAGCATTTTATTTAACCAATCAGAGACAATGTAAGCAACAGACAGCAACCAGGACCAATTAATTAACATTTAGAATGCTTAACCCCACCCCATCAATTCCCTCCTTTTGTCTAATAAAAAGGCTAAAATTTTTAACTCACAGAGTAAAACCCATATAAACAAGTATGAAACAAGAAAACCATATATGAAAGGTACACACATAATATTTAGCCTATTTGTATCAGGCAATCTTGAAGAAGAAAAAAATCATCTATCTATCTTGGTGTGTCTAAAGTTCCTAACCTAAATAATTTTTATCAGTGATCATATCTTAATGAGAGTTTATGTGGGGAATTTTTTATTTTTTAGAAAAATGTGACTTTTTCCCCCAGGAACTTAATTTGTGTATTTTCCCCTTGGGGTGTTCTTTAAACCAGTTTGATATAATAATATATTGTTACAAGTTAAGAATTATCAAACTTGTACTAAGAACCTAACCTATCTTCAAACTACCTCCCCTTCATTACATTCTCCTTTCTCATCTTTAATATTTGACTCTCTTCAAGATAATTTAGGTAAATGGTTCATCTCACAGTATATAATTACTTCTAGATTTAACAAAAATAATTATCCAACTGCATTGTAAAAATATACTGTCCTCTGTAGGAGTGAAACTACTTATGATATGTCTTTATAGTAGCATTTTGTTTTGTTAAGATCAGTTCATTAGATCAGAATATGTAATACCCTGTGACCTATGATAAATAGAGGTCACTCATATGGAAAATTATTGATGTTTATAGACCATTTATTATTTTGGTTTTGGTTTGTCAGTATTAATGGTATAATGTGTGGCTTCAGATCAAAGTTGACACTAGATGTCTATCATCGTCATCATATTTTTGTACTGCGAACAAATCTTTCCCTATAATTGTCCTCAAAAATTTCATATGGTTCCTAGTTTTGTGTTAGAAGTTATTATTTACAGGAAATGTTAGGTCTTATTTGGATATCATCTTAAGGAATTTAAAAACTATATCCTCACTTTTTTTGTCTTACAACTATAATGTTTTCATCGTCTTTGACTTTAATACATGAGCTTGAAATACTGCTTGTAAGATTCACTATGTGTTTTATTAGAATAAACTTCTCTAAAGTGTGAAATAGTAGACAAGTGTCTTTGGAAAAGAGGACAAATTCAAACTGATAACTCCTTGTCATCAAGTCAGATAATTTTCTGGATATCTTGGCTTAGCCATTAAGTATGAGATATAGGACAAGTATAGTTTATTCTAGATGTGCATATTTTAAATGCAATATTACCAATGGTTACAAACTCTTAGATATCTAGAATATACAAGAATTTGATAAAGAATATTTACTTTTGTGCAAAATATGTTAGATACATAGATTTAACATCATTTATTCCTACCCTCATGTTTACATCTCATACTATTCTGTCTAATAGAAATAGAATACAGAAAATTTTGTCATAGTATTTTAAAAATATTTTATTATTAATTTAAAGTTTTTTTTCTTTCCCTTTGGTGCATTTTTTCATTTAAAATTTTGAAGTATAATCTATACAAAGGACATTAACATTTTATTTGTAAAATACATTATTAAAATATTTGTTCTAGATGATTGAATATTTTCAAAGGGTTCAGATTAACTTCAGCAAATATAGCATCCATATTCCAAAATAAATATTCAGGCTACAAACAGTTTTATGTGAAATTTAAAGAAGAGTAATGGTGGAATTGCAAGCCTAAGAGCTTTGGATTTCACTGAATAGTAAATAGTCTAAGATGAATATAACACTGGATTTATTATTTTTAATTGATTCTTTTTATTATCTTACAAGGCCCTTCTTAGGACATATCCATTCTGTGTTTTTAACTACATTTACTACTATCTATCCAAATAACCTCTTCTGCCCCCTAGGATATGTACATTCCTTAAATTCAATGTCCTGAAGATTAGAAAATAAAATGTAGAATTGAGAGGGCAATTTATACCCTAAAGTAATTATTTCAGAAGGAATAACAATTGCTTTGTATAAAATAATTTGTAAAACACATGATCTCCTCTGAAGCTAAGCTATTTTCTTCAGCTTCAGTGTCTACTGTGTTGTGTCCTACAATTACAAGTCAAGAACCGAATATTCAAAGGAAGAAATTCAAACATATTTTGTATCTTATATTGCAATTATTCCATATATTACTCAACTCATGAAACAGGAAATTTCTAAGGTATTGTTATCTACATTTTATAATATATTAAATATGTTTGACAAATAAATTTGCATGTGAAACATATGTTGATTGCAACTAGGGAACCTATGGGATTCTTATTTGGGAGAGGGCCCATTGGTGCATATCTTTAGCACCAGAGGAATGGACAGCTCCTTTATATTCTTTGTGGAACTAGCTCTGCAATTGATTCTCCTGGTTCATTCTTGTAGGGAAATTTTAAATCAGAACATGTCTGCTCTGGCAAGAGATCACACCCTTCAAGGTCTGTATGATACAGATGGAATACAGACACACTGTAATCTCAGGAGACAGAGGCAAGCAGATCTCTGTGTTCAAGCCCAGCTTTGTATAGATCAAGTTTCAGGTAACGAAAAGGCTAGGTCCAGACATGGTGGTACATGCCATTAATTCCACCACTCAAGAGACAGAAACATACAGGTCTCAGAGTTCTAGTCAGTGCTGTTCTGTCAGTTTGTTTGAGTCAGTGATTTGAAAGACAGTGTACTAGTGTTGATTTCATGGCAGTTCAGTTCATGAAATTCAAAGGCAGTTTTTACTAGGAGAGTTTTACAGAAAGAAGTTGAAGAGAGAATAATCTAGATTCAGGAGAAGAAAGAACAAACCATAGACTAAGAACTAGCTAGACTATTAGAACACATTGCTAGCATTAGTTTGAGGCAAAGCAGAACAATTCAAAGAAACTGAAATTAGTCAGTTTGAATCAGTCATCTTAGAAAGGAGTTTGAGCCTCTCAACTCAGAACAGCTGAGGAACTAGCCAAACAGAGTTCTTAAAGAGCTTACAGATGGTGAGTTTATTCACCAGTTAAGTGTCAGATTGAAAATATTCTATGCCTAGATAAGACTGTATGTAGGCCAGAAGCTTCCAGGACTAGGCATAGGCAATAAGTCTCAGAAATAACAATGGCATCAGGCAAAGAAAAGTTACTTTTACCTATGCTTCCATTATCCTTCATACTTTAATAGCTTGATTTTATTAACATGAATCTGGCCAACATAACTGCATTTCTGATTGATAACTAGCTGGAGCAGGTAAAATCCAACAATATAGGCTACTGTATTCACTTGGGAAGCAGACAAAAAAAAAATGATAGGAAAGGGAAAAACTCCCCTTCTCCTCAGTTTGTGACAGAGCAGAGCAGAAAAAAGAAAATTTCCAGAATCACACGACAAAAATTTAAAAAAAAAAAGTCTTTTTGCTGTTCAAGAACAAGAGACTTGGAAGAAGCCCTTTATGTCCATACTCTCTCATTCTAGTGTAAAGGCACAAGCAGATCCTGGTAGAAATTCTATATTAAAATTTTTCTGCTAAGGATAGTAGGCTATTTCATGCTGTTTCAGTTCTAAACATTGCGGCCCCCTCTCATTAACTCACTAGCAAGCTATGGGCCTATGAACCAAACAAATGTGTTCCAGGAACTGACATGGACACCTGAACACATACCAGAAGTGCACATGCAGAAACAATACTACAGAAGAAAAGCAATGTTAATGAAATTATACATTTATAAAGCATTTTCAAAGGTAATAACACAGGACTACAACCTCCAAGAATGCTGGAATATGCTTTAAAGACAAAGCCTAGGACCACACCTACCTCCAATGATGTTAAAAGCAGGCATAGGATAAAAATTAGACAGAAATACTATTAAATTAAATTGCTACAAAATATTTTCCAAATCTAGGACAAGGCATGTCCATACAGATAAAGAAATTAATACTATAAAGTAGAGAAGATTGTAGAAAAAATTAGTTAAATTGTTTAACAATATTTAGATTATTGTTAATTGATTGGCAACCATTAATTTTAACCAACCATTATAAATGAGCACACACAGACACCATGTGGATTTTAACAAGCCTTGGCCTGAATTGAACAATCTTGGCCCATCTAAGCTAGCTCTGAATTCTATTACCCAAAGAGCACCCCATATATACATTTGTCCCCATGGACTACCATTCTCCATGCCATGATGATGTTCCTGGCCATGTGGAATGAGGTTCTTTTTTCTAACCCATGGTCTGTGTCCTCCTTCTTCCTGCTCCTGCATGGAATGCATTACTTCTCTGTGTAAAGTGCAGGCTTCCTGTTCTAATCTCAGGAAGTCCCACCTTCTCTATCTTTGCCTAATCTCAGTCCTCAGCATATTATTTAACCAATCAGAGACATTGTAAGTAACAAACAGCAAGCAGGACAAATTAATTAACATTTAGAATGCTTAACAAGACCCATCAATTCCCTACTTTTGTCTAATACAACAGCTGATTTTTTTCTTCTTCAAGATTACCTGATACAAATAGGCTAAACATTATGTGAGTACCTTTTATATATGGTTTTCTTGATGAGTGAAAAAAATTAGCTATCTTTCTTGGTGTGTCTAAAGTTCTGAACCTAAATAATTTCTATCACACCCTATATTTATAAACCTAAAGATTATTAGACTTTAAAATATCCTTTTAAACCCTAAACATCTCAAGTTCAATTGAAATTTTATAACTATTGTGCCTTCAATCCCATCAAAGAAATAAAAAGTGATAAAGTTATTACTTGAGTGAGTAGGAAGCATATGAGAGCAACTTCCAAAAAGATATAAGACAGTTTGTTGCCTAGAGAGTCCCAAATATCTCTCGATATTATTGGAGCATCTCTTCAATTCAGCCTTCTGTCCAAGCATTTTTCACAGACTAAACTGTGCAGCAGGAAATAAGAAGGATTTCCCATTATGTCTCTGCAGAATCAGGACATCGACTTACCTGCATTCAAGCTCTGGTCTATCTTTGGACTGTATATAGTCTATTGAGAGAGCAGGGGCATTTTTGTCCAATAGGAATTATCTCCTGATGGAAGATTTCCTTTTGATGCTCATTATCTTCTTCCAAGTCAAATGGGAGCTGTCAGGAGCTGACTGTCTTAAGTCAAAAAATTCTTAAAATAATAAAAACATCTTTAAATGCCATTTTCTGTATGCCTCTGTGGGTTTTGAAGACATCTACTATTTTATTTATAAATCCATCATCTATTTATCTTTGAACAAGCAAACTGTATATTTTTAACCGTTTAGTATCTGTTTAACCCATTAGTTCTATTTTGCGATAAATTAATACTAGTATTTGACATGACCAGAAGCTCAAGTAGCCAATCAACTTGCATTATCCAGACTCCTAAATAGATTGCAATAGCAACCCATAAAAGGATCAGAAGTTAACCTGAACTTTTAAATGAGTTGTATAAGCACAATTTCTTATTAAAAGTTGAAATATGCATATTATGTGTCAAAATATAAAAATCTATACTAATGAATCAAAATAAATCTTATTTTTATCAATATACAAAATTCTATACCAACATATCAAAGATAACCTTATTTGAGAATATCAATAGTTTTAAGTTTTAGAGCAGATTCAATAATCTATCCTTATATCTTATCATTTCTATATTTTATACATATATTCCCCCCTCTTTTTCTTTTCAGGTCCTTTCCCCCTGTATAAGAAAGAAGATGGAGAAAACAAATCCCTGTACCTTCTCTCCTACACCTGCTTAACAAGACTATATAACAATTTGTAACCATTTCCCCTAAACAACATCTTTCATCCACCCCACTTTTTGGGAATGGGGCATCATCTCTTAAAACTGCTTCCTGCTGAATTGGGAAGCCAAAAACCTCTTTGGGGGACCAATAAAATGGAAAAAATGGTTAATCAAGTTAATTGTAACATTTGTTGGCCAGTTTCTATGTGCTCAACAATTTGAATGTCCTGAGAGGTTCGTAGTCCAAAGCTGGACTTTGGGTGGGATAGTTCAGAGCTTTATTGAAGTCCTGGTTGGAAGAGTCTGTGAGGCTGGACCATCTCAGCAAGCTGTTTGAAATTGTTCTGGATGTGGATTTTGGAGGAAAGAGCTATTGAGGCAATCTATGAGGTTAGATTATTTGGGTTACTTGTCTTGTCTTCTTTGGACCCTGGTCCCGTTGTTATGGAAATTTATAATTTCTCACAAGTAACATATATTTCTGTAATTACCAAAATGCCTTGGATGTACAGGATGCACAAATAAATTAAGGAATATTTTCTGTTCTTTGAACAGAAGAAAGATATATTTAAGTCTCCATTCATGCCATATAAAAGGAGGACATGAAATAGTATTACATAAATATGCTATATATAATCTTTTTTAAATTGAAAATACAGCATAAGACTGTATGGAGTTTAAATATTCTCCTCTGTAGTTGACATAAATTTATTAATTGATCAAAACAGGTTTATTCTGCGTTGTTCTTGCTTTTTGTTGCTTATGTTGGCCTCAAACTCCAAAGGAACCTACCTGTCTCTGTCTTTGTCTCCCACGTTTTGGGATCAAAGGTATGAATTTATATTTTTTTCTTTCCTTTTCTCCTTTATTTGAAGAATTAATTTCTATGAGGATAGAGCTATCCTTATTGAGACAGGGTTTCTCTTTATAGGTTTGGCTGTCTTGATTTGCTCTGTAGAGCTCTGTAGATTAGATTGGCCTCGAACACACAGGAAACTGTTTTTGTTCCTTGCATCCCAAGTTTTGAGATCAAGGTATGAATTTAAATAATTGAATTACCCTTATTAAACAAAAACATTAGTTAAACCATTTTGTATTAGTTTGAGTTCCAATTCTCTCATGGAAACCCCATTCTTAAGGAGATTGGTGTAGAATAGCATGATATGCTATTGTATGTTAGCTTTTCTTAACTATTGGCAATGGAGGCATGCAGTTTGCATGTTATTCGAACTCTGAGTTCTTACATTGGTTAACAGAATCTCTCTATCTCTCTCTCTCTCTCTCTCTCTCTCTCTCTCTCTCTCTCTCTCTCT
>CAJQZJ010012579.1:3012899-3076502 GCA_907164525.1 Lophiomys imhausi
CTCTCTCTCTCTCTCTCTCTCTCTCTCTCTCTCTCTCTCTCTCTCTCCTGAGACAGGATTTCTCTGTGTATGCTTGTTCTGGACTCACTTTGCAGACCAGGCTAGCTTTAAACTAATACATGTAAGTCTGCCCCTGCCTCCAAAGTACTGGGATTAAGGGCATGCACTACCACACCCAGCGATTAACATATCTCTTTTAGGAGCAAAATCCCTCCTTTAGTGGGATTCCCACACCTAAGGAGACTGGTTTGTGACCCCTTTCTCTTTATGTAAATTTAAGATTGTGTATTGATTCACTAGATCAGAAAGGACATTATTAACTTTAACATCAAGAGAAAAAATGTGTCATTTTTGAATTCCAGACTGTCTTAGGAGCAGCCTTATCTTCTCTGCAGTGTTCCTGCCCTGCCTTCATTGTTTAAACAAGGCTGGACTAAAATTCAGAGATCTGCCTGTTTCTTCCTCTAGAGTGATGGGATTAAGAGATTAAGGGCGTGTGCCAGTAACACCCTACTCAGATATTTCACTTAAATCCCAGATATTAGTAACTCTGTAACCCAGAGAGCAATTTTGAACTTAGTGACAATTCAAAATCTGCCCAAAATCTTCAAAAATCTCTTATGTTTTAGCAATGCCAAACCAGAAAAAAATACCCTTTCTACCTCCCAATATAGGGAAAATCAAAGACATCTAATCAAAAATCAAGCAAAGAAACAACTTTCCAAAAGCTTTGGTCTAACCATGCCATCCCCTGCTACAATAAAGTTTTGTTCATTATTCCTTAGAATATAGTTGCAACTGTATTTCATTGGTGGACCCTTCCAAAAAAATCCCTAACAAGCACATCATAGCCAGGGAGCTAGCTCTTAGCCCCAGCTGCCATCAATTTTGTATTTATCTACTGGAAAGGGCCTCCCACCTTTCTCCATTATTATTGTTGGCAATTTAACATTCCATCTGTAAATTCTTTTCTTTAAGACTATCCTACTCTGAACTTTCTCAAAAAAGATACACAGAGCCACAATTGTCAGGGCAAAAATCATTTGCATGCTAAGAAAAACAAACTCAATTGGAATACCAAAGTATTGAGGCACTATGAATTCCTCCACTTTTAATCTAGGTGATTAATTCCACTCGCAAGTTCTGTTTGGAAGGCTGCCAGTTTTTTAGGACATAAGGAGACCTAAGCTTTCCACCTTTGCTGAAAGGCAGTAGCTTTTGTTAAGGGAGCTGCACCTTTGAAATGCATTTGGGTTTGGCTCCCCACTTCTTGGCTATGAAACTACCTCTTACCCAGGCCTTTTTAGACTGTAAGTATGGATTCTAATTGCCCCATATTAAGCACCATATGTAGAAATAATTAACTAAATTAATTTAACAGTATTTATATTATATTTAATTGGTTGGGCAGCTGTGCTAAGGATTATCTGCCATTATAAATGAGCACTCATAGACACCATGTGGATTTTAACAAGCCTTGACCTGAATTGAGCAATCTTGGCCCATCCAAGCGAGCTCTTAATTCTATTACCCAAATAGGACCCCATATATACATATGTCCCCTTGGACTGCCATTCTCCAAGCTATGACGATGTTCCTGGCCATGTGGAATGAGATTCTTTTTTATAACCCATGGTGTGTGTCCTCCTTCTTCCTGCTCCTGCATGGAATGCATTACTTCTCTGTGTAAAGTACAGACTTCTTGTTCTAAATCAGGAAGTCCCACCTTCTCTATCTTTGCCCAATCTAAGGCCTCAGCATTTTATTTAACCAATCAGAGACAATGTAAGTAACAAACAGCAAGCAAGACCAATTAATTAACATTTAGAATGATTAACAGCACCCATCACTAGGCCCACTCATTTAAAAAAAAAAAAAAAAAGCAAACGATGGAAAAGTTTATTCCAGTCCCTGAGAGTAAATAACTATTGACCAAGATTGTGATATCTACCCTAAACACTTTCTACAACTCATGGTCAAATAAAGACAGTGTAAGAGAAACAAAACCTAAGGAAATTCATGAATGTTAAGTAAGGTCTCAGAAGCACTGCAGGAAACTCACACTCAGAGAAGGAATTGATAGGTCTGTAATATGAGAGCCCAGGGAAGATTATCTCTGGAAAGGAACAGGACAATAAATAAATTATCACAGAATCAAAAGTCACCAACTTAGTAAATCAACAAACAAATGAAAGAATGAGGGAAACAACAACAAACAAAGACTATTTAAACAACCAATAAAATAACAAAAACAAGATGAAAGGAATTAGAAAAACTCTATCAGTGATAATGCAAATATAAATAACCCCAACTATGGAATTAGTGCTCACATAGTTTTGATTTGATCAAATGCAAAAATCTCAACTCTTTCTATTTACAGAGATAAGACTTCCTGGAAATGAGGCAGAATGAAGACAGGTATACTCTATGCCAAGCAAGTAGAAGGAAGAAACTGACACAAATAGTTATCCATATATATATTATCAAGCAACCTTCAAAGCAAAATTGAAGATATAAGCAATGTCACCACACAAAACACATGAAGGTTTATAACTAATGTTATAGTTATAATTTATTGTTTTTATTACATAATTCATAAAGCTAGTAAGGTGGACAAGAAAAGACAGGCAGTCCCAGATATGAGGCTATTGTGTGACTTCAAAACTGAATTCTCATCCATTTCCACATTTATATTACTAAACATATTTACCTTAAACTAATTAAGAAACAGTTATTGTCGAAGAATCTCCAGTGTGAGATGGTTGAATTAGTGGCAAGCCTATCTCTTGGCATGTAAAAACTCCTTGCTTCAACTGCAGACAGACTGCTGTCCAAAAAGGACAAAACTTAGTAGCAGGGAAGTCGACAGCCTAGCTCTGCCAAGACAGGGTAGGTTAGTCCTTCATAATCCCTGCTCTACAATAAATGTCTGTCAGAGAAACAGGACCAAAAGGCTGAAGACTGATGCTGGAATGTATGGAGAGAAAATGGGAACTGTCCAGGTAGTCACTGGTTTGTCATTTCTTAGTATTGGAAGCTGCAAGCCCTGCACTTCCTATATAATCAGATATATTTATACTTCTCAGCTCTCTGAGGTGGTTGAAGAATAGACAGCTTGAGTCTCATAGCTAAATTTTGAGTTGTTTAGGAATCAAGAAGGCATTCTAGATCTAAGAAGATGGTTATAATAGTGATGCAAGTTAGTATGAAAACTAAGTCAGTTATAGAACTTTAAACTCATGGAGATGGTTAGAAGGTAGAAGGTTAAAGTCAGGGGCTAAATATGTATGAACTGGACATTGGGAAGGTATACTGGGCCATTTAACTCTCATAAATGTGGCATATTTAATTCTGCTGTTTTGTATAGAATTTACTGTTATAAGAGAAAGAACCATTTGTTGGAATGAAAAGAGAAGCTGTTGGGGGGGGGAAGAGGGTGGAAGGGTGGGACAGGAAGGGGGAATAGGGAAGGGTTTGTGACTGAGATGTAACTTGAAGAAAACAAATAAAGTACTTATAAAAAAAAAAGAAACAGTTATTGTGAATGAAGATTTAATTTCAAAAAAACTTAACACTCTTAAAGTATTTGCATCATACTTGGGTTCCATTAAATCTATATTGTGAATGTGAAAATTAAAGGCTAGGATGAAGTGCCTGAGCTTGCAACAAGACTATTGGAGACCGGATTTAAGTCTGCTTGTGTTTTTTAAATATTAAACTATGCTGCCTCTTTCTTAATATATCTATTGTATTTTATACATGTCTATATGTGAATATGAACAAATGGATAGATAGCTAGACAATAGATAACTAGCTAGCTACATGATATATGATAAATGGATAGAAAGATGTTAGATTATATATATCTACATATGTATACATAGCATACAGCTACATAGCATATATATGCAGATATATACATAGATTTCCCCCATGATATTCAGACAATATTTCTAAATGAGACTTTCCTAAATGATTGGAATACTAGAAAATAATATTATTTAAAATTAAAATACTATTAAGTTAAAATAATTAATAATAATAACTAAAATACTACATTAAAATACTATTTAAAATGTTTAAAATATTAGGAAAAACAATAAGTGGACTTAGCTTTCTTACAATCCAGAGTTTGAGTATCAAAACTGGTGATTCTAGATTGGATATACAAAAAGTACAGAGATGGCGGTTGTGGTTTTGTGCTAATCAGGTCAAAAGCACAAAGGATGGCTCATTTTTGACAGGATGATGCTATAGAAACTAAACTCCTCTAGATCTTGTTCTTTTGCTTTAAGCTTCTTAATACCTAGTGCCCTGAAGTAGCATTTTTCTTTTTTTTTAAGTTTTATTTCATGATTAGGAAAATAATTTTGAATGTATTTTAAGTACTCTTTTGTAAGTGAATATTAGCCATATAATACAGGATAACCATTTGTCAATATACAGACATAAACAAGCTAAATAACAAGAGGGGCCCAAACAAGGTTGCTTGAATCCCATCCACAAGGGAAAATAAATTCCTTAACTAAGCTTAAATTAATTTTCATGACTATGTTTTACACATATTACACTTAGAATACTTATCACATACCTTGGTATCATACCGAACAAGTGCATTCCAGCACACTCATGGTTAGAAAAATGAAAGCCTTGTTCGGTGTCATTTGAATTATACTGAGAATATAAGCCTAATAATCAGAAGAAGTAAGACATGCAGTTGATATCAAGGAAGAATGAAAAAGCAGTTTTCATGATTGTATGAAGCAGGAAAGGATTTTTCATGATAGAATAATTTCCAGTAGGATCAGGACCCATTTAATACTGAAATATAAAACTGTGATAACACATAGATGCTTGAAGAGGGATACTCACCTTCATGAGGAAGCTGATCACCAAAGATGGGCACATGTGAAAGGAGGGTTTATGAGGTGAAATATCTCCCATATGACCCCAAGGTGTTTGGAACCAATCCAATGGCTATTGACTTTCACTGCTACCAAAAAGGTCTGATTCATTTGAGGGAAAAAATGGGAATGATTTGTAATTATCATTTTAAAGCCTCAATTGTTTACTCATGTTTTGAAGTTCAAATGATATTTCTCTCACTATTAAGGCAGCAGTTTTTGGAGAATGAATGGAAAGTAAAGGAGAAAAAACAAACAAACAGAAAACAACAACAACAAAAAAAGCAAGACACATTCCTGAACATCAATGTGTTCATTTTCTAGAAGGTATAATAGATAATCAAGATTCTGCGTGGTTATTGCTGTAATTTAGGGCTTCTGGGGACAGGGGTAGTACAGACAGAGACTTGGCAGAGACTTTCTGCCAGAATTAACTGATAATAAAGTGAGTAATGGGAACTAACTCAATTTATCCTAGTTTCCCCTCATAATTTAAAACCAAAACCCCCTTTAGCCTGTAGTTGTATTCATAAATGAGGATACCCTCTTTTACTATCCAGTCCACTAAGGGGTCAATTGCAGAGTCCTTGTGCTAATTTTACTTAGAATACCATATTAATGAGTTTGTAAAGATTGAGGATTTCATTAAATTTGGCAGGACCTATTTCACTAATTAACATAATGTTCCAGCCATGTGCATAAAGTTGTTCTTCTGTCAATCAAGACTACATTAATTCAATAATTGCTATGTACATAGAAACCTACCACTAAGGTTCTCCATATGTTTAAATAATCTCGCAAGACCAATTTAGTTGGTTCCAGGACTCAGACACTGAAGCTCGTTATCTTTGAATTCCACTGGATCTTTAATATACTATAATACCTGTGCCAATGTACAGTCATTTCCCCATAGCATTGTAGCATGGCACATTGACTGACTAACAGAGTTTGTAAAGCTGCTCCACAAGTAAATTTAGCTGAAAATTCCTCATAGCTTCTTGATGGCACAGACATCATACTAAGTTATGA
Source organism: Lophiomys imhausi (assembly GCA_907164525.1). NCBI lineage: Eukaryota > Metazoa > Chordata > Mammalia > Rodentia > Muridae > Lophiomys > Lophiomys imhausi. The sequence continues at coordinate 3,018,833 of CAJQZJ010012579.1, forward strand.
CTTGTCAGTTTTTGAATAAAGATAGTGATAGGAAAGATTAAATATTTATAATTTCATAAACTACTAACACTTCAACCTTTCCAGCTTAATTCTAAAAGTTAAATTTCTCAGTTTGAATCAACATAAAAAAGTCACCAGACTGTAGCCAATGTTTGAGAATGTAGAGAAATAAAAACTCAGACCATGAAAGGGAGAGTGACTTCATAAAGGTCACACTGCTAATTGGCAGATGTGACATTTAGAGTTTGTTTTGGCTCAGCAAGTTTCTTTGGGAAAAAAAAAATGAGTTTTATCAGAAGTCAGGAGAGTAAGCTAACAGGGTAGAGATTTCACCAACTGGGAAAAGCTTCAGAAAGCAGAAATGGAGAGACTATGAGAAAATACAGGACATGCATCTAAGTGGTTTCTTGCAAGGAGTCTTTAGTCCATCAACCATGCAGCAGGACATGGGTTAGTTTCTCCAGTTACAGTTTAACCTTGAGTACTAGTTCAGCCTATTATTTTTCTGGAGGCCACTGTAAGGTGATATTCTTCTATTTATCTAATTAGGTATTTTAATAATCATCTGACAACAAACACAATGCTTATCTAAACGATTATAGTGGAACTAAAATTTTTGTGTTTTTTAATGAGGTCATAACCACCATATCACTATAAAATCTAACACTGCAGTATGCTAACCTAAGTGTGCTGTTGCTGGTAACAACAGACCCAAAAATTAAAAAAAGGCTATATCTGTGTGTTATTGCTGGTATGAACAAACATACCATAAAACCAACTAACTATACCTGTTTGTAATATTTCTATATGATAGAACTTACCATTAAACAGGGTTATGGTACTGGTATGCTGTGGTGGCCATATGGGTGAGCTTACTATAAACCTAAACTATGTAAAGGTATGTCATAAACAATTGCACACCTTGTCTGGTATCTCATAAAAATATGTGCTCACTGCACAATGCCTTTTATCATTATGTTACAATACACATCTACTCACTGGGAAAAATTATTGAGCTGTAGATTTTTCACCTTGTGTATATATTAGAGACATTACTACATAGTGTAGTAATAGACATAAATAATCTAGGTTGGTAGAAATGAATTCTCTGGCTCTGTGATGTTCATAAAATGAAGGAATTGTGCAATTTTCAGAATGTGTCTATCATTACACAACATGTTACTCCTTCTAAACTCCGTGTCTCATAAACTTCATTTGAAAAGGCAGAAAATTAGCTGAGTGTGGTTATACACATTTTAATTCTATCTATTGGAAGGCAGATGCAGGCAGATCTCTGTGAATTTGGGGCCATCCTGCTCTACATAACAAGCTCCAGGACAGCTAGTGAAACATAAAGAGATTCTAGGTCAACCATATAATACAATACAAAAAAATACAATACAGTACAGTACCGTTACGCTATGCTATGCTATGCTAAGATACGATAAGATACTATATGATACAATGCAGCATAGCACAGGACAGCACAGCACAATACAATACAAAAAAGGCAGAAAATTCATAGATAATCCTGTGAATCACTGGGTAGACAAAACATGTTCATTAACTCTAGACAGAAGGGTTTATACTAACTCTTGTCAATTGTGGCAATGGTCTACATGTTTTGAAATTCTCCTCTGGTGGTTAAGAATTAGTGAAGAAACCTCAATAATTACCTCAGGGATTTATGATTCAACATACATATTTGGGGTCCAGAGGGGATGGAAGGAGCTGTAAATGAAGCACATACTCTGTCTTTCTAGAAAGCAATACCACTGGATTCTGCAGGTACAGCCATGCTATCTGTAGAAAGGAGAATCAAAAATGGAATTTTTGAACCAAAAGAAATAAATATTAAAATCAAATCACAAAATATCTTTGCTTTTTGTGAAATAATAATAAAACATTAAATTATAAAATCTGTTTGTGGTCAATTTATTTGAAGTTATTAGGCCTTCAGACCTAGTCTATAGATGTAGAACCTGATATTCATGAAAATCATTTTATCAAGATCATGGTATCTCAAAAACTGGTAGACTTCTTGCTGTTTCTGGCTCTCAGTATAGTGACCTTACTATGGAAAACTGGCCTTCATCGAAGAGTAAGGACTTTTAAAAATTAATAATTTCCTACATCTTTGTTTGCTTTTGTTTTATAGAATGTACAAAATTGAAAGCAGTCAGGAGTCTGTGACTAGTTAGTATATGAATCCAAAACTTCATCTTGTATCTTCTAAAGACCCCATATGTGAGTGAGAAGTAAATATGTAATAAATTAACAGGACAAAAATCAAATACATTTAATGTGAGTTTTACTTTATCTTGGAATCCTCATAAGAAAAGCAATACTCATAGCAGTAGAGGTTTTGATTATATAGAACTATGTATCCTATATATCTCCATTGGTATTTAATGTCTTCTGGTATAGACAAAGAAGGGAACATAAACACAGACTTTTTTTCCTGTCAATAAGACACTTTGCCCTAATGGTATTGCTTTGTAGGCCCCCAATGTATGAGGAGACTCTTGGCCCTCATAGGACTGCTGAACTGGGGTGGGGGGCTATTATATAGGGACACTCCACTCCAGAAGAGTAGGATGGAAGGGATAGGAGGTAGAAAGTGGGAGGGTGGGACTGGGAGTGGTGGAAAGAGGACACTGTGATGGAGATGTAACCTGTAGTAATAAATAAATATTTAAAAAATAAATCCTAAAATTTAGAAATATTAAATAGGAGTATTTTATCTATCTGCCATGGCAAGGACCTTTTTAAGTGAATTTATTGTATTTTCTATTTTTCAAATTCCTTTAGCTCCACATAGTCTATAGGGCACTTCCTAGTATTAGATACTATTGTTCTGTAGCAGAAAGGGATTGTAAAAAAAGTCAGAAGTCTGAGAAGCATTTAACATGTCCATGTTGAACAGAGAATCTAGCCATAAACTAGAATTATCACCATCTCTTGCACCCAAATTAGACCACCACCTAAAGTGTGTCTTCTCACTAAGATAAGCTTGTGAAGATCTAACAAGCATAAGCCTAGAACACATTTTGTATTGAACTGTGATTAGTGAGAGTTTTTCCATTATAATTATGTTCTTGTGGTTATTATTTTCATGCTATCCTGTTGTCATAGGCTCACAGTAGTACTATTAAAAAAAATCCTGAGCTGTGTAAAGACAGTCTTAACATCTTTCATTCTGGCTTATTTTAAATGTAAGTTCTTAACTGTGCATACATAAATACACAGTGGGAATAAGAGTCTGTAGAAACTGTGATTGTAGTCCAGGTGAACAGAGGAATTGGAGGAATCATTGCAGATGTGGGCCCCTTTACTTATATCTTCTATGTGTTTATAAACTTGCAGGTAAGGTTCCTTCATTGGTTCCCATACTGAACTGCCTAGTTCTAAAGTCATTTTGAAGATACTGGCAGCACCTAACGTAAAAGAAAAACATAGCCAAGAATGGCCTTTTCCAGTTTCCTTATCCATTATTTATGTGATGTTTTATGTAAATGAAAAAAATAATATATTGATGTCAAACAATTACAACCTAATTTGGAAAACCACTACCAAATATGATGATCTTTCAATTTTCTATCCTTTATTTAAGATAATATTGTTTTTTTATTTGAAAGCTTTATAGAATTTTACAGTGTACATAAGTCATAACTATCTAACACTACCTTTCCATTACTTCCCCTAGTGCTTCCACCACTTCATCCTCTAATCTTAATGTGTTCTTTTTCCATTGTTATTAAAAATGTCCCAAGTATAATTAATGGTATCCACATGCTCACAGGTTTGGCCATTTTTTGGGCTGTGAGAGACCAACCAGTGGTCAGATTACCAAAGGTGAGTGACTCCTCCATCAGTGGCCACTAAGTGTAAGCAATCCTTCTTTTTGTGTCTCAAGTCTCATTCTTAGTTAAAAAGTGTATTAGAAACTTAGTTAAAAATAATATGTTTTGGATTTTACTTTTTTACTTACTTTTTTATGTTTTGGGACCAAATACTCAGTCTTTCACTTATTAAACAAAAGTTCTTCCACTTGACTAAATCCTCAACTCCAATACCGTGTTTTATAAACTTAAATGAGGTCAGATATTCTAATGTGACAATAGCTTTATTAATTAATGCGTTTACCTGTGTGTGTCATTCTCTCAGAGAACTTCAAGAGGATGAAACACCTTGACTCACAGTTCTATATGAAGACAGAAACCCAAGCATTTCGTACAATATTCCACAATAGAATATAAGTAGGTGTATATTCTGTCTCTCTGCCTCTCTCTCTCTCTCTCTCTCTCTCTCTCTCTTTCTCTTCTCCCTCTCTTTTCCTCTCTCCATCTCCTGAAAAAAGGAAAATAGAAAATGCAGGAGATTACCCTGAGCACAGGAATGACTCATGACCCAAGCAAGGCAAAACAGGAGAATATAAGAGTTCATCCCACCACATCAAAGAATGGCAATTTAAAATTTATCAATTGTTTATGTCTGTAATTTCCACTAGCATTTCCAAACTACCGTTACATATGTGTATGCAAAAGCACAGATAAGGTGGTATGACACTGCATGTGTCACTGGAGGAAATTATGTGGCTCTTAGCCACACAAGGTAACACAACACTCTAAAAGAACAACACACTCAAGAATCTTTAGAATAAAACATCAGTATATGGCCTCTGTTGGTTATGGCACCAGTCTTATACCAGATTCCTCTAGAATCAAATTCAAATCTGTGTGGAAGTTCTGGGAGGCTGTATTTTGTGTGTGACTCCATCCACCACCCACGCTCCTTAGTATATGTTAAGGCTGTTATAAAAGGGTATAGAAAGTAGTCTTTTAGCTTTCTTATTTAAACAGAAATTATCATGACTTTTTCTTTTATTTCTTTCCTGTTATTGATGCTGTAATGTATGGAGAGAAAATGGGAACTGTCCAGGCAGCCACTGGTATGTCATTTTTTAGTTTTGGAAGCTGCAGGCCCTGCACTTCCTATATAATCAGATATATTTATCCCTCTCAGTTCTCTGAGGTGGTTGAAGAATAGATAGCTAGAGTCTCATAGTTAAATTTTGAGTTGTTTAGGGATCAAGAGGGTGTTCTGGATCTAAGAAGATATTTTTAAAATTATGAGGCAAGTTAGTATGAAAGCTGAGTTTGATATAGAACTTTAAACTCATGGAGATGGTTAGATGGTAGAATGTTAAAGTCAGGTGCCAAATACATATGGACTGGACATTGGGAATGTATGCTAAGCCATATAACTCTTATAATCGTGTCCTATTTTTTTCTGTTGTTTTGTATTGTATTTATAGTTATAAGAAAAAGAACCATTATTTGGACTGAAAGGGAGAGCTGTTGGGGGGGGGAAATAAATACCTTAAACTAAAAAAAAAAAAAAAGGAAGGGAAGAGGATGGGGGGGTTGAGGGGGAGGAGGGTGGAAGGGTGGGACTGGAGGGGGGAGTAGGGAGGGGATTGTGATTGAGATGTAACTTGAAGAAATAAAAAATAAATTATTAAAAAAATAAAAAATAAAATAAATAAATAAAAAGGACATGGTTTCACTCTGTGTCCTGACCTGTCCTGGTATTAGCTAAGTAGATCAGGCTGATCTCAAATTCAAAGAGATATGTATGCCTTTGTCTCCTGGATGCTGTGATTAAATGTGTGTTCTGCTATGCTATGTCCAACAAACACATTTTAATCATATGAACTACCTCATAATACACTTGGTAAATAATCCATTAGTGTATTGCTAACTCAAATGAATAAAAATCTTGAAAAAAGGGTAATAATGGTGTGTCTCCCCTTTTTCTCATGGACAGTTGACTACCAGTTCATATGGTCAAGGGGAACAGAAGACAGGGAACAGGGTTTTGACAGTCACATGTATGACAGGCTAACACTCCGGGTCCAGCTTCAATGAGGCAGTTCAACTTTATTCAGAATGAATGAGGGTTATATAGAATTGTGGGAAATGGGTGAGGTTTTCCAGGGTGAGTATATATTATTGGTTGGGGATTAAGATACTGGGATCCCTCATCTGCATGGAGAAGCATTCTAGGAATCGCAGGTAAGTGCTGAGAGTGAATGAAAAAATGAAAAACTTCATTTCTTATCAGAAGAAATGAAGTTAAGCCTGTAACTTCAACTTCATACATGATATTCCTCAGGTAGAGAGTTTGGGGGTTGGGTACTCCAGATCAAGCAAAGGGGAGGGAGCCCCACTGGGAAAGGGAATCCTCCATTTAACACCTAGCTCAGGATTTTCCAGACATGGCAGACTATAGTTTTAGTAGCTGGGTTCAACAGATACTATATCCCTTGAACAACAGAACAAGAAAAATGCCTGTGATGGTATGTGATATGATGACTTCGCATTGGTATGACAACCTTCCCAATTCTGAAACTCATCATTTGGTTAGGTTATTTCCCTAGCAGTATTTTTGGTTACAGTTTTAAGGAGTCTAATTCAGTTGACCAATTCATTATCCCTTACCATTCATAGGTAAGCATGTGATATTTTAATTTTCCCCAAAATAACAGATACAGATTAAAAGTTTGACCAAGAAAGGCTAAGTCATTCATATACATATGTAAAGGCTGGATAATTTTTCATTTTTATTTATTCATCTCTTATATATTGCATTCTGACCACATTTTATCATCCCTCCACCCGTCCTGGTGTCTTATCCTCTACCTCCCATTTCCCCGAGATTCACTCCTCCTCTCTTTTCCTTGAGAAAAGAGCAGGATCTCCCAAGAGGTATCAATCAAAAACACCCAGGAAGAATATGAGTTGAGCTTTACAAGAAAACTTGATTTCAGTAAACAAAAATATTGACCTCCTTTGTTGCCTAATATGTTTAAAAAGCAAAGAAAACTCTCTAGAACTAGTTATCTATCCTTCATGTGTCTCCATCCCTTAGGAGCTCATCAATTGTTTATGAGTGAAATCTCTTTATCCTCTGCACAACAAATTAGATTGATAAGTTTAGGAGCAAAGAGCTGTCAGAAAGTCTCAAGCAGTGGACAGAAGCATGCACCAGCAACCAATAACCCCAGGGATGGAATGGGATGGAGTTTACATGTTCTTTTTTTATTTTTTTATTTTTTTACTTTTGCCTGTTTTTCTTTATCTTGGTTATCTACCCTATAGTCTTAATCATATCCATAACATTCATGGTAATTTTTATTCTTGTACTTGTTAAAGCTGACTATTTAAACAAGTACACATTTCTAAGAACTCTATTACAAACTCTGTTAAACATGCTTCTAAGTTCTATTTATCTCCTATTCCTAGTGCCCCATATTGTATTCTGCCAGAAGATGGCTTTGATATAATTCCAAATATTAACAATATGAATAAAAATCATAATTATACCTGGGTGTGGTGGCACACCTTTAATCCCCATAATCAGGAGGCAGAGGAAGGCGGATCTCTGTGAGTTCCAGGCCAGCCTGTTCTGGTCTACAAAGAGAGTCCAGAACATCAAGGGCTGTTACTAGAGAAACCCTCCCTTAAAAAATCAAAAAAGAAAAAGAAAGACATAACTACAAAAGAACAAAAAAATACCTTGTTCTTTTTCATAAATAAAAAATGAATGATAGAATCTAAAGCAACAACAAATAAGAAAACATTTAGCAGCCTCGGTCCACTTTTTGTTGAAAGTCAGCTAAGAACACCCCACAATAGAGTATATGAAGTCATTTAATTTTACTTCATTTGAGCTATACTATTTCTTCATTGGCTGCAAATCTGTGAAAACTTCAACACTGCTCACACCTTGAAGGCGTTTTTGCATGTTTTGATTCTTAGGGTGATCTCAGTTGTCAACTCAAATGGAATAAGACAGGTCTAGTGTAGTTGAAAAGTCCTTGAGTGTCTATAGGGGCATTTCTGGATATAAGTATAGCATGTGGGACAGTGACTTGTGGGTAGGACATAAACCACCCTCAATATGAGTAGACTGGAGAACAAAGTCCAAGGCAAAACTTCCTTTTTCTGAACAAATATATCTATTCATTTGTTACATGCTACAATCTATGACTGGCATCAGATTCCAGATCTTTCTGTCTTTCAATAGGAACTTAATATCAATGACTACCCAGGACCGACCAGTGCTCATTTGCACTGATTTCAGCTCCTGATTTTCCTGGATAGGACATCTCTCTGATTTGGGCTTGTCCAGTGTTGGCTTACCTATCCCAGCAGAGGTCAATTTGATTTTCTTTTATATGCAAGCATCTTGTTGATCTTATTCCTCTAGGGAACCTGACCTAATAAAACCTCAGAAAACTCAAGCATATTAATGAAACAGAAGAAAAACAAAATATTGAAAATTTAAACCAGATGTATTTAGAAAATTATAAATTAGCAAACAGAAATGAATACAATAGTACATTATGTGTTCATGTTTCCCACTGTGGAGAAAATTATCTGAAAATCTAAATTTTATATTTAGTTAAATGAGAGGCAAGGAAATCACTGGATTTAATACACACACACACACACACACACACACACACACACACACACACAACCTTGAATAATTTGCAAGGAAAGGAGAAAGCTGGGGTAGGACCCTTCAAACCAAACAAAATAAACTGCAGTAAAAGCTACACAACCAAAAACCACTTGAAGACATGAATGGGGCAGTGAAGGCAGCAGACTTTGCAAGTGTTCTACTTTTACATCAGATGGATAAGAATAGTCTGTTTACAGTGCTGCTTGTAAACTTGACTTCAGGTCCATATAATAATAATGGTGAATGTTCTAAGGACTTACACAGATTTATAATTAAATGAGATTCCAGTCCAAAAGGTCATTCCTGCTCTGGGGTGTGCTGGCTACTTTTATGTCAACTTGGCATAATCTAAAATCATCTGAGAGAAAGTAGCTTCAATTGAGAAAATTTCTCAAAAAGATTAGGCTATCAGAAAGCCTGTGGGGTATTTCTTAATTAGTGACTGTTGTAGAAAGGATCATTCCATTGTGGTGTTCAAAAACACCTTAGCTGGTGTTTTGGGTTCTAGAATATAACGTGAAGTTCTGGGCCTTTTGATAGCAACTGTCACAAACTGTTTAGGATAATTAAGAAATGCAAACTAATAGTCATTCAAATACCATTTCTTTAGAAACTAGATTCATGTATCACAGATGTTTTCTAAGTTAATTAGAAATCAAGTTGCTAAGAGACAAGCAACATTTGCTTATGCAAATATATGGAGATAGATGATCTTCAAAAACCTCAAGAGATCTGTAGAAGATGGCATTTAAAGACATTTTCATAACTTAAGATTTTTTGATACTGAGACATGTTGCTCATGCCAAATCCCCCCCCATTCTACTTCAAGTAGATGATAGCATCGAAGATTCTCCATGAGATGAGTGTATTAGTGGCAAGCTAGCCACTGGGCAAGAAAAAGTCCTTGCTTCAACTGTAGACAGAATGCTGTCCAAAATGTACAACTTGGAAGTGAGCAGCCTAGCTCTGTCAAGACAGGGTGGGAAAATCTTTCATAATTCCTGATTTATAATTAATGTCTATCAGAGATAATGGACCAAAAGGCTAAAGGTAGATGCTCCAATGTTATAGAGAGACATTGGGGATTGCCCAGGCAGCCAGTTGTCTGTTATTTTTAGTTTTGGAAGCTGCTTGCTCTGAACTTCCTGTTTATTCAGATATTTTCCTCCTCAGGTCTCTGATATGGTTGATGACTAGGTAGTTATAGTCTCACAGTTAAGTTCTAAGTTGTTTAGGAACCAAACGGATGCCTTAGGTCTAAAAAGATGTTTTTAAGTTGATAATGCAAGGAAACTAAGTTAGGAATAGAACTTTAAACTCATTGAGATAGATAGATAATAGAATATATTATTAGTTGCCAAATACATATGGACTGGACATTGGTAATGTATGTTATACCATTTAATTTTCATAATTGTTGCCAAATAGTTCTTATTGTTTTGTATTGTGTTTATTGTTATAAGAAACAGATCCTTTCATTGGACTAAAAGGGGAAGATGTTAGGGAGAAAAAGATACACCTTAAATTTAAAAAAAAAAAAAGGAAACAGAGAAAAAAAAAAGAAAGCAGGTTGACCAAATCATGTGAATCAAGCCAGTAACAGCACTTCTTCATGGCCTCTACATCAGCTTCTGCTCCCAGGTTCGTGCCTTGCTTGAGTTACTGTTCTGACTTTCTTTGATGATGATTGTGATGGGGAATCATAAGGTGAATAAACCCTTTCCTCTTCCATAAATTGCTTTGGTCATGGTGCTTCATCACAGCAATAGTAACCCTACACAAGACATAGGAAATTATAAGTAGGGATCAAATACAGAAAATTCTATCAGTTATAAATCACATGTGAAAATATTCTTGAAGGGAAAAAGTAAACCTATTGTAACACAATTCATTAAAATTAGTATTAAGTTAACTAAGATGAAATAAGATGAAAATTACAAGGCTACAAGGGAATACACTGTTATACTTTTATATTGTGGTGTGTTTCTGTGTATGTGTGTGTGTGTGTTTTTGTGTGTATTTGTGAGTGTGGGTTTGTGTGTGTGAATATGAAAGAGAGAAAATAAAAAGAAGAGGGAGAGATAGATAAACAGAAAGGTAAATCGATAGATTATAGATAAATATGTGTGTAGATAGATAGAATGGATAAAATTTGAAGAATAGATAAAATATAGGCAGCATAAAGGAATATTTGTTCTTCATAAGTTGTCATAATTTGTGTAATTAATTTGCTTCCAAAGGTCATCTTGCTGGTTTTAATAAGTAAACATTCACATCCTCCAAGTGATGCTGTGTAACCTTGCCTACTAAGTCATCTCTGATTGGTTGAATAAAGTTTCCTTGGCCTGTAATGGGAAAAGGGATAGGTAGGTGGAGCAAAGGTTCCCAGGGTTTGGGGGTAGAAAGGATCATTGGAGGAGAAGGAGAGCAGAGAGAGAAGAAGAGACTGTGAGAGACAGAGGAGGGGAAAAGAGGTGGTAGGAGATATATGATGTTTTAATATGAAGGAGAAATGCATGGGGCCATGAGGAGCTGGCTCTGAGAATTAGCATGGCATGGAGAAAAGCACATGAATGGAAATGCATGAGTATTTATGGGGATCTTAGCTGTGGGGTTAGCTTAGAGGGATAGGATCTACCCAATTCCAGTTCTTAAGGCTATATTTAAAGCCAATGTGTCTCTGTGTGTTTATTTATAAATGACAGGTTAAGGAATGTTTCCCTAGTAATCATATGTAAACAATAATACTTAATCATTCCTGCAATAATAAAGGTGCTTCACTTTAAAATATAACATTGATTGAAGCAGGGAGTAAGGTTCATTACTTTTTCTTTTTGGTTCAGAATGTGCAATTCTAGAGTAGAGGCTTTGAGAGAGTCACAGGCTGTCTGTCACGATACATAATACTACCAAGAAATGAGAGAAAGACTGAAAATAAGGACACAGGAAAAAAATCTTTTTTTTTTTTTTGGAAATTGCTACTTCTCAGTGTGTAAGCAGCTTCTTTCTCAATCAAATATACAGGTTGCTTCTTGTGGATTCTAAAGCATATATGCTACCCCAATGAATCTCTTCCCACTTTTTCTCTTTAATTTCACAAACACCTTTTGGAAACTTGTTCATACATTTTCTTTAAAAGCTCTGTGAATGGTGTTTGAGAGCTATAAAAACCAGAACTCAGCCTAGAAGAATCCACTCTGAGTCGTGGCTATCAACCAAGAGTGAAAGGAGGTACCAATAAAAGTATAGAAAGAAGCAAAGAAGAATAGTAATGTGGTAATGTGGACACCAAGAAATTAAGAGCAGGAAGTCCCCAAGATAGTGACCACATTTAGTGATGCTATCTTAGAGCAGAAAAGTAAAATTGATTCAGACATGTATCTATAATAATTTTTGATTTCTCAATGTAGATATGAATTCTGTAACCAAAGAACATCTGTGTTTAAAGGAAGAAAACTTAATGTTTTCCTAGTTGTACCACCTTCAGTACTTACATGAAGATCATGAAAATGGTTCTTAGGGACTTCAGAGTAATAACAGTTTAAAAGTATGCATATGAGAGGTCAATAGTGTGGCCCTTTCTGTTGTAAACTACAGTTCTAAAATTTATCCCCAAAGCAAAACAAAAACAAACCAACTAAAAACTCTATGGATAGATCTGATGTATCATGTAATACTTTGAATATTTTCTATAAGATTTCTCTTCACTACATTGTGAATATATAGGTTGTTTATTTGTTTCCTTGTTTTTTTTTTTTTTGCTTTTGTTTTTGTTTTGTTTTGTTTTGTTTTAAGACAAACCGGGCGGCTTTTAACAGGTTTTGAAGCTTGGGAGATTTACATGAATGTACTTGTGTTTCATGGAAAATGATTTTTTTCCTGGTAAGTAAGCTGTGCCAACAGAATTAGAATCAGTCTTCACTTGAAGCTATTTCTGCCCTCCAGTTAGTATTTCCAAGTTGCATTTTACTTCCTCTGAGCAGTGAATATGTTAAGAACATTCCCAAGAGTCTTTTTAATATTGAAGACATATACACATCAAGCTCTAATTCACTAATCAATTTTGATTAATTCACTGATACTTTATAGCATCTATCCTCATCAACGCACCTACTTTATGCTTGTCAGATTTGACAATATAGTAACAATTTTTCTAATTTGCTAGGGGATTTAGTGAATCTATTCATCATTAACTCAACTTGAGCTATATGCATTTATACAGGTTCCATATATTGAACAATTGATATCTAGAGTCTGATTTGTGGTAAGAAAATGTGACAAACAACTGCATTCGGAAAAGATATTGAACAGATTCCTGGTGGCATTAGTGTAGGAACTATCTCTTTGCAGACAGATTATACTCATGTGACTTTCATCTATAAAGATTTTCCCTGTATTAGGAAATAGTTGTGTTTCATCTGTCAATGTATTCTTTCTTTTATTCTACACATATTTATTTAATGTTCACTCCTATTTTCAAAAGATTTGTGTAGGTTATTAGAAAATGGACATTAAAAGAGGAACAAGAACATATTATTATCATTTCAAATTTTGGTTAATTAAAACGTTTATAGTTTGAAGGGATAAAAGTGTTATTTGCATAAAATATACTAGTTATAGTGTTGATGGTTAGTGTCAATTATCCAACTGACAGATTCTAGAATCAACTACAAGGGAAGATATCAGGCTCACCTGTGAGATATTATCCAGATTATTATCTGTTTCTGAGATGTTGTAACAGACGGACTTGATCAGGCTAACTCTTAATGCTAAAAATGCTGTCTTGACTGAGAGCAAGAGGGTCATGGACAATCTCCTGTATGGGGATCCTGAACTATGAAAAACTGAGAAAAGGATAGGGGCAGAAACATTCCTCTGCATGTTTCCTGACTGTAGATATACAGTAACCAGGTCCTACCCCCTGGACTTGCCCACCATAATGGACTGCACCTTGGATCATGAGTCAATAATAAGCCCTTTCTCCCTAAGTTCCTTTTCCAGGATATCTTATCACAGCAGCAGAAAAATGACTAAGACAATAGATGTGTTCTAAATGAATAAAACAGTATCCAAAAGGCCAAAGAAGTACAATTTAACAGGGGCTTTTAGTAATTTATACCATTTCACAATGAGAAAATGACAGGTGGAATGCTCCCATAATAAATCCTAGGGCCTGATAATGTAGTCAAATAAATAAAAAATAAAGGAGAAAAAAAATAAATAAATGTTTTTTTTTTAAACTGTTGTGTAGAGTATCTATAAACCTGGAGGGAAATGATCAAGTTCAGAGACATATTAAATCAGAGAAAATGGGAACCAAACCAAAAGTTAGCTAAAAATGATAAGGTGTCATATTTCCCTGTTTGATTTTTAAATAAAAATGGGCCCCATAAGCTTGTATATTTAAAAATTCAGTCCCCTTGGTGGAACAATTTGGGAAATAAAATATTAGGAAATGTGACCTTGTTGGAGGAGGTGTGTCACTGAGGGTAGACTTTGAGGTTTTAAAAAAAACAGACTACCTTAAAAAAAGTTAAGCTTAGTTTTGTATCAGCATACAAAGATCAATACTGATGTAGCCAAATATAATCTTAATTTGGTGTCAATATACAAAGATATAAGAGCATATTCAATAATCTATCCCTTTTCCTTTATCATCCCTATATTATGTATATATCTCATTTTTTTCAAGTCTTTTGTCCACTCATAGGAGAGAAAGGATAGAGAAAAGAAAAAGACAGAAATCCCTGGGTATAACCTCCAAAACCTTGTTTATCAAGGCCATTTAACAACTTGTAACTTATCCAACTAAATAACAACAAACATCTATAACCCATCAAATAAGCAAAGAAAAAAAAATTCTCCCATCACACTTTCTGGGAATGGGGTGTTGCTCTTTTAAAATTGCTTCCTGTTGATTTGGGATGTAGAAAATCTCTTTGGGGGCCCAAATAAGAATGGAAAAATGGCTAAACAAGTTAATAGTAAAATATGATGTTCAGTCTTTTGGTCCAGTATCCAATCCAAAGTTCAGCTTATGACTACAAACTTCTTAAGACATTTAAATAGCTGAGTACAAAAAGACTGAAGATAGACGCTTCAATGTATTGAGAGAAATTTGGGACTATAAAGGCATCCAGATGTCTGTCATTTCTTGGTTTTGGAAACTGCTGGCTCTGCACTTCCTCTGTACATTCAGATATATTCATCCTTCTCAGGACTCTGATGTGGTTGAAGACTAGATAGTTATAGTCTCACAGATAAACTTTAAGTTTTTTAGGAAATAAATGGATGTTCTAGGTCTAAGAAGATGTTTGTAAGTTGGTAATGCAAGTTAGGATGGAAACTGAGTTATGTATAGAACTTTAAACTCATCGAGACAGATAGATAATAAAATATTAATATCAGTTGCCAAATACATATGGACTGGACTTTGGGAATGTATGTTATATCTTACAATTTTCATGCTTGTGGCCTAATTGTTCTTATTATTTTGTATTGTATAAGAGAAAGAGCCTTTTATTAGACTAAAAGGAGAAGCTGTTGGGGGATAAAAGATATACCTTAAATTAAAAAAAAAGCAGATAGGAGGATGAGGAGGAAGAGGGTAGGAGAGTGGTACCAGGAGGGGGAGGAGGAAGGGGATTATGATTGAGATGTAACTTGAAGAAATAAATAGATAGATAGATAGATAGATAGATAGATAGATAGATAGATAGATAGATGGATAGATAAACTATAATGTGAGAAAAACAAATGAAAAAAAAAAACCAGACTATTCCTGGTCAGAACTCTCTGCCCTGTGCTTGTGGACCAGATGTAAGCACTCAGCTAATGTCCCAGACCCATGCTCACCTTTTACTGCCATTCTCCTGCTGTGATCATCGTGGAATCAAACACTTAAACTTGTAAGGCCCTAATCAACTCTATAAGTTATCTTGGCCATGGTGTTCTTTCCACAGCATTAGAAAAGTAAACAAGATACCTTTAATTATCTGTGTCTACATGGACAACTTGAGTTTCTGTATGTGTGCCTGGGGGTCATGACATTTTGATGTCCGTTACTCTGTGCTGAAGGACTCCTTTTGCGCTGCAATGTGTTCTTTAGGAATAAATTACAAGTTCTTTAAAGTCTATGATTCTGACAAAATCTTACAAAATTATGATGACCTATAAGAAACAAAATTCACATTCAACAAACTTAACTTCCAAAACTCTTTTCTGACCAAACTTCCAAGACTCTTTTCTGACCAAACAAATATTTGCAATCCTTATGCATCAAATCATCTAGAAGAGAATCTGCTCCCAACCCATGTGAGAAATTTGCACACTCTTCACTGGAATGTGGTCAAACCAAGAGTGGAAATTTTCTGGTCCTCCATGTCGTCTTTCATTTGAACTTTGTAAATACACGTCATATCAATATACTCATGTTCATTCCAGCCTTTTAAGCACATTGTTGGTCTTAGCTACTAAATGTAAGACATATCGTATCAACCTCCTACATAAATTACAAAGGAAGAAACAAATGAAAATGTCTCCTGGGAAATTCAGTTTGCTTGAGATAAGATATGTATTCCCAATCCTGCCTACTTTTCTATTCTTCTAATTCCACATTACTAATGAATTTCTCCCTATTATGTTGGAAAAATCAGACCAGACTTTCACTCTATGATTGCATTTGTAGCAGAATTAGTTCTAAATGTCACTCCTTACTCTTCCTCATTTTTCATGATTCAGGAACAATGAATTATTTGCTAGCACATGTAACCAGAAAGAGCTGAAAGATCACATTCAACTGATCTTTCACATTGTGTTAATGTCACATCATGTTTATTTAAATATTTGTTTGTGAATTTGGTATACAAAGATACAACCTCTTCTTTGACCTATCAACTTATTCATGTTTTTGCCTATAATAAAGCTGATATATAAATCTTATTTAATAAAGAATAGAACTAATTAAATAAATAACCTCTGTATGATGAAAGAAAATTATTTCAAATCAATGGAAGAAACACATGTAAAAATAAATATTGATATAATATGTACACATGGTACTAAAATAGTTCAGTGGAGTGATAGGTTATCTCTCTTTGGGGCATGAACAAAGAAGAGTTCCATGAGGAGAATATTTTTAAAATTGCAAGGAACAAACTGGCATTATTATATTTATCCAAGATCTTCCAGAAAGGATATTCTAAGGACAAAGGATGGACAATTCCTCTCTTTTGTATTACTTTAAGTGTCCTTTTTTATCATTCCACTAATATTCTGATCATTATTATGTGTAAAGGACATCTGATATTGAGGACTCAGACATGCATCAGCACTCACAGTTCTTGGTCTAATTTTATCACTTAGTGGATAGATAAAACTTGGTAATGCTCAAGTGTAAGGTTTCATCTACATCTCACTAATATTTGGTAACATTTAACAATGAGACAGTAAGCACACACCAAGTAAATAATATTGTGATTGTAAACCATTAGTTGGTATAAAATAATCAAAAAGAATCCTATGTACCTAAGATCCATCCATAAAACCCATGTAAAGGCAGGAAAGAACTCACTCCACAAGTTGTCTTCTGATATCCATAAATGCTTCTTGGCAGTTACAGGTGCATACCTTCATCAATTACAATATATACGTATAATAATTAATAATAATAATAAAAGGTTTTTTAAACCACCACATAACTGTAACAATTTGTGTATGCTACAAAAATACAATGAAAATATAAAGATAGGCTATAGGCATAATGTTATTGTGCACTGTATGAAGATTCAAATGCTGATTTCTGTCTCCATATCTGGTTTCAATCCTTGTTCTGAGAATCTTCTATCCAATGAAATGTAAACATTGCTCCCCAATTGTTCCCTGATATGTCGATAAAGTAGTATGACAGCTAATGACTGAGTAGGGGAGAAAATAGGGCAGGACTTCTGCAGGCAGGGGAGAGAAAGACAGAGTGGAAGTGGGGGATTCAGTCATGGAGAGAGGTCCAGGAGTCATCATGAGAAAACTTCTGGATCAGAGAAAGTATTAAATGCAAGTATCTCATGGATTTTGCCTGGGAGGTAGACAGTTTAGCATAGAGGATTAGAATAGAATTGTTATGCCATAAAGCAGTAAAATAAATAAAAATAGTCCAGTTAGTTATTTGGAAGCTAGCTGGGTTAAATATGAAAACTACAACAAACATTTAAATTTACACTAACAGTGGGATCAGTAGGGTGCCATAGTACAAGTTATAAGAGAAAGAGCCATTTATTGGACTGAAAGGGGGAGCTATTGGGGGTGGGTGGAAGATATACCTTAAACTTAAAAAAAAAAGGAAGGGGATGGGTGGGTTGAGGCGGAAGAGGGTGGAAGGGTGGGACTGGAGGGGGGAGTAAGGAGGGGATTGCAATTGAGATGTAACTTGAAGAATTAAAAATAAATTAAAAAAAGATTTTCTTGCTTTATTTTAACCATGTTTAAATTAAATAACACAGTATTTTCAGCAAGATCATCTAAAGACACATTCTGTTCCTGTCCAGTCTTTTGGGAAGACTTTTGGAGATCCACTGAAGTCAGTTCAGGTTCCCCATTGTGCAATGGGGAAGTCTACCCAACACCTCGTAAAATACTAGTTCTCATCGCCAACCTGAAAGTTCTTGTTTTCTTTTTTTCACTTGCAACACTAGAATTAAGCATTTATATTTAATTTGCCAATTATACAATTATATAAATTTCTAAATTCATTGATTAGGTAAACACTGTATTACTATAAAGATATAGAACTGACTCATTAACAGGGTCAAAAATGGTCGCAAGTGATAATTCAACTTCAAGATCCTGACTTATTCCCCACAAAGAGTACTAGAACCTGGTCACTCAGGGTAGCATTATTTTTCCCACAAAACTTTCTCTATTGCCTCAAATTTTAAAACTTAGATTCTCACTCAAATGTTTTGTCTCCTTTTAAAGGACAAATCTGTTTTGGAGACAAAAGATAAGACATACCACATAAGTTATTCATGTCTCAGTTAATATGCTTAAAGTTTTGCTTGTATGGTAATTTTCAAGGTACTGGAGACAAGATTAGAAGTGTTTAAAAAACAAATAAAGAAAGAAAAGAAAGTGCATTTAATCCATTAAATTTCCTACACAACACAGCAATCAATGTTTCTCCTCCTTGAAAACCCCAAAAGGTTTGTTTCCCTGAAAAATGAAGACAGATGGGTTGTCTCATTTTATCTTGACACCTGTTCATTCTGCTCACCACACTGCTTAATCATGTGTTTCTGCCAAAGGAATGGCAGGTCATATTTCTTAATATGTTTTAATAATAAAAATTACAAAACAGTTGCTACGATTTATTTTATATATGAACCACAATTTGGAACTTTTTCAACACTCCACATGAGTTATCTCAGGACAAAATCACCCTCTGAGAATGGGAAATACTTTGTATGAATTAAATCAAGTGCTTATTGGATATATTAAATCCCTATAGTAATATTCAGTAGGCAATCAAAAACATTTTTACTTTCAACAAAAGCAAGGATTCTTTTCTTTTTAGGTCAACCAACACATTTCTCTTTTGGTTTCTGTTTATTTTTGTTTTTTTTCTACCATCTTTGCAAGCTGGTTTATAACTCATGGGTAAATTCATGCTGACCTAAATCCACCTTGTACTTCTAATGACTTGTCAGTATACCCATAGGTTAATACATCTCCTAACCCTCATCAGAGGAACATCCATCCACATTTGATGATGATCAACAGTTCTAGATGAAATGTATATATCACACCCTCCTCCTTGGAAGAAAACAATGTCTTCTGGACACAAATATGGCAGCCGCACATATGAACTCACAGGATTTGTGACAGCATGCCCAAGACCTGTGCATGTTCAAGCCAGACAAAATCCAAAATTGGAGAGGGGAGCTGGTCACAGAATCCTACTCATAGCCAAGGAGCTATGGGCAGCTGCTAGCTGCTGGGAAATGGAAAGAAAGTTTTCTTAAAAATATAGCCCCTGCTATGTCAACTATGCTCCAGTGGAAAACCATAGTTGCAAAATTACATGGACAGTAATTTTATCAGTTTGAGTTTAAAACCAAACCAAAACAAAACAAAAAAATATACAATGTTGGGTGGGAAAGGGAGTGGATAGATCTGAGAAGATATGGGTGAATATTATTAAAATTCACTGTAAAAAATTCTAAAAGAAGTAATAAAATATTTTAGGACTAGCTACATATTTTTAAGAATAATAAGAGAATTTGAAGATAGTTTCATTCATGTCAGTATCTAGTAGCACTTAAAGGACATTTTAAGCCTGCCTAAGAGCTTGTATACCCCTTAGAAAGAACTCCAGAGGTCACAAGTGGGGTTTCTCTGAAGACAAGGCAGTACTTCCACTCTTTGCAACAACATTGTTGTAATATTTAAGGAATGAGAGATAAACCCAGAACTAAACAAACAGCCAATCAGTCATCCTAGTGGACCCAGATGAATTAATTACACTACAATTATTCTGACAAAGTTGAAAAAAACCTTTATCTAAACACAATTAAGGCCCATCCCTGCTTTTTCACATTACTGCTCACCCAGTGGGAGACCTCTGAACCGCAGGATGTATAAAATAAATAAATAAAGCTGGAGAATGTGAACACCATATTCTTTCTAGTTATCCTCCTGGTTGCTGTTCACTGGGCCTTGCCAATGACCTTCCTATACATTTATCATTGTTTGTCTAACTAATTGACCTCATTAAAATCATATTACTCTGCTCTATAAACGTGTTGATAATGTCACACAGTGAGGGAGACTCTTAGGAGCAGTTTTCAATGTTCTCTTATGAGGGACAGTTAGGATTAAATGTCATGCAGGATCTGACTTACACAATCATTGCAAGTATACTTACAAGCCCCACATTTATGGAAACACAAGCATACACATACAGGCAGAGCATTATTTCTTTTGAAAGATGATAAAATGGCCAACAAATTAGCAGATAACCTTCAACTCTATTATATGAACAGCTAAAATTTACAATGTTATCTGCCTGCTAATCCATCAGACTTGCTTATATTGTAAAGAATAGTGGTTCCCAGGAGAATGAGAAGATTTTCTTCTTAAATTTCTGAGGATGAATGTGATAGATAATTAGTCCTAGATTTCCATTTCAAGTGAGGAAAAAGTATCTGCCATTTAACTTATTTTTCTATTAGGTATGTAATGTGGCCTGCTTTACATAAAAAGGCAGTCAGCTAAATATTAATTTTACAGGATGATTAAAAAGCAGTGATTTTCTTTGTAACCTCTGCAACTTAGGAATAAACTTTTTCTAAGGAAATTTTTCCTCCTCTCTTTCCCTATAAACTAACTGTTGTCTTAATTGTAATTCTGCATTTAAGATAATATACTAAGGAAATTAGTTGTTTAGTTAGGAAATCATGAAATGACAACAATGAATTTCTAAAATATGCATTTGTTACCTGTATTTTAAAATTCTAGTCATTTAAACATGACTTTATGGTCAATCCCAGTCATATTTTTAATTTTGTGTGGGGGCATGCAGTATACATATGTGGTGCATGTGTACGGTGTGTCTGTACTTGTGTTCATACATGGAGAACTTGGATCCAAGATGAATACTGCTCAACAGGTACTCTGCATTTTTATTTTTTTGAGACAGAGCCTGTCATTAAAAATAAATCTCATGAATTTAGGGCTAGACTCGTTAGCAAATTAACCTCAGGGTTCTACTTGTCTGTACCTTTCCTGACTCTGAACCCACAAGTCTCAGATTAAAGACAGGAGCTGCCACACATCTGGCTTTTTGTTGGTTCTAAGGATCCAAATACAGGTCCTGATGTTTGTACATCACACATTTTATGAATTGAGTTTTGTCCCAGTCCTCATTGTGCATTTGTTTCATGTATAATGCCATGCATGGAAAAACAAGTCTAGGAAAATGAGTTTACCTTGCTTTTTAGGTCTTTCAAAATACATTACAATTTATACTTTAAAAGCCAACAATGTCAAACCTAGCCTTCAGTAGATGGCAGATGTCAAGATTACAGTCACCAAACTCCACTATACATAGACAGAATATATGCAAGACATTTTCATGAATTGATTGGTGCTATACAACCTTTCTATTCTCTCAACTCATTTACATCACCAATAAAATTCCTATATTGCCCTAGCTTGCACCTACTTTCAATTGACAATATTTTAAGCTCTAAAGCAAGAGTTTTGATTTACTTAAGAGCTTTAAATTATTTTTAATTATTATAAATATATGATAATGTGCCATATTTTTCATTAATGAAATAAAACTCAAGATCTGGCTTACTCATAAGAATGCTTACACACCCATTTGGTATGACAAATGCATGAGAGAAATAACTTATAGGAGAAAAGACTCACTAGGGCTCATCATTTCAGAAAGGTCAATCTATGATCACCTGGTTCCATTAATTTTACACTTCTGACAAAAAAACTCAGAAACTTCATTAAAATAAGGAAAGAACAGACAAAGGCTTTTATCTCATATCAGCCAAGAAAGACTGAGTGGAAGGATGAAGGAAGGGAGACAGAGAGAGAAAGAGAGAGAAGAGAAAAAGAATCAAGAAGCTAGACACAATGTCATAAAGACTATCTTTTTCTTAGAGCAAAGATTTTGTGACTTACTTCCTCCAATGACACCCAGTCCCCTAATTTTTCTAGTACTTCAAAAAACAAACAATCAAACCCAATTCCTTTAAACACATGAGACTGTGGAGCAGGTATTGTGCATTGAGAACTAGGCATGGTAGTGTACAAATGCTCATCCAAGCTCCTATAAACATGGGACAGAGAGATCTTCCTTCTGACAAGATATGAACAACACAATATGTTCGATAGATTTTATTAGCTGAGTTCTGGAGTGGAGCGCATCAAAGTCACATCTCTGGGGGGGGGGGGGCCAAGATGGCGGCGACCTACACTGACGCATTTTGAACGTGGGAGAAAAGAGCCATAAAAAACACAGAGTTATTGGACACTGTGCAAAAACTGGAGGAGCTAGACCCTCCAGGAACACTCACAGCTCCCAAGGGACTGTTAAAAGTCCGAGGGTAAGGCTCTCCCCCCATCTCTCTCAGACACGGAAGCCACTAAATCCGGGATTCCGGAAATCAAATTTGGAGAGGCGCCTGGTAAGATCGACCACAACTCACAGCAGGCAGAAGCAGACGCCACATGGTGATCGCCCAACAGCCTACTGGGCTCCCCACACCTCAGGAAGACCTTTTAGCTACTTAGGAAACTTTGCGGGTTAGTGGAAGTCTTAGCAAGGAAGAAACAGGGTGCTCGGCGGGTGGTCTGCTGCCGCTCGAGCCGCGGAGAATCCGAGGGAGCGGGAAGCCAGCAGGCAGAGCAGTTGGGGAGGGAGGCTCGCACAAGCAGTGAGAGGGGCCGGGAATCCGTGTACCTGCGGATCAGCAGCTAGGGAGGGAGGCCCGCACAGGCAGCGGGCTGGACCGGGGATCCGTGCACCCACGGCAAGGCAGCTGGGGAGGGAGACCGGTACAGGCAGCAGGAGGGGCCAGGACCCTGCGCACCTGCAGCTGAGCAGACAGGGCGGGAACCCGGCACAGGCAGGCGGGGCTGAGGGACCAGGACTGTGGCAAGAAGCCTAGTGAGAAACGAGAAGTCAGGGGACCATAGCTGTATTCTGGATAATCCAGACATATTAGGTGTGGAGCCGGGCCCTGTCAGCCTCCGTGACGACAAATAAAGCCCACAGAATCTGTGCCTAGGCAAACAGGTACATACCATCAGAAACATTACAGGCTGATAACTCAGTGTACAACATAGAGAAGTCTTAATTGGGAGCAGTGAAACAATCCCAGACCATTACTCACTACCTGGGAATAGGCTGCACCAGCTCACAGTGCTTCAGGCTATTAAAACCACAGTGACACTGAGATCCCCCTGTAAGCAACGACAGATAGCCAAGCAATTCGACTCCTTCACCAAAGCATCCCCTGTGGATCCAAGCACAAAAAACGACAAGAACAGACAGCTAAACACATCGATATGGCCAAAGGTCCAAGAAAAAATAGAAATCAAGGAAATATGACTCCAACAAAGCAGAATTATCCTAGCTCATCCAATTCGGATGACCTCACACCAACAGAAACACATGAAAACGATGACAATTCTGCATTAGGGAAAGTGATAGAGTCCCTTCAAGAAGAACTTAAATCTATGAAGGAATTCAAAGAAGCCACAATTTTACAAGTCAAAACAATGAACAACACCATTAAAGAACTCCAAGCCAAGGTGACAGAGCTTGAACAAGAAAAGGACAAAGCAATGAAAGATTTTCAGACAAAAACAAGCAAGCTAGAGAAGGGAATACACAAAACGAACAATACCATACAAGACATGAAAATAGAAATAGAAACAATAAAGAAAACACAGTCAGAGTTAAAAGAGGAAGTGGAGAATCAAGGGATGAGAACAGGAACTATGGATGTGAGTATGAAAAATAGAATGCAAGAGATGGAAGACAGGATCTCAGGCATGGAAGATTCGATGGAAGAAATCAGTACAACATCCAAAGAAAATGAGAAGGCTAAAAAATCTCTCACCCACAACATCCAAGAAATCAAGGACTCAATGAAAAGACGGAACCTAAGAATTATAGGCATAGAGGAAAGAGAAGACTCCCGACTCCATGGTCCAGGAAATATCTTCAACAAAATCATAGAAGAAAACTTCCAAACCTAAAGAAAGAGATGCCAGTAAAAATCCAAGAGGCTTATAAAACACCAAACAGATCAGATCAGAAAAGAAACTCCTCTCGCCACATAATAATAGAAACTCCAAATGTAGAGAACAAAGAAAGGATATTAAAAGCTGTAAGAGAAAAAGGCCAAGTCACATACAATGGCAGACCCATCAGAATCACACCTGACTTCTCCTCAGAAAATTTAAAAGCTAGAAGGGCCTGGACGGATGTCCTACAAGCCCTGAGAGAACAGAGGTGCCAGGCCAGACTACTATACCCAGCAAAACTCTCTATCAACATAGAAGGAGAAAACAAGATATTCCATGAAAAAATCAAATTCAAACAATATCTCCTCACAAACCCAGCCCTGCAGAAGATCCTAGAAGGAAAATTCCAACAAAGAGAAGATAACTAAACCCAACAAAACAGAGGAAATAGAAACCTCCACAGCAACTAAACAAAAGAGAAACACAAGACAGCCAGCTATACCAGTATAATGGGAAATAACAACCCCTGGTCGCTAATATCCATCAACATCAATCGAATTAACTCGCCAATAAAAAGACACAGACTTACAGACTGGATCCGTAAACAAGACCCATCTTTTTGCTGTATACAAGAAACACATTTCACTACCAAAGATAGACACTACCTCAGAGTAAAGAGCTGGGAAAAGGTTTTCCAAGCAAATGGACCCAGGAAGCAAGCTGGAGTAGCCATCTTAATATCAAACAAAACAGACTTCCAACTGAAGTTAATGAAAAAAAGACAATGAAGGGCATTATGTACTCATTAAAGGGGATATTCATCAAGAGGAAATCTCAATAGGGAACATCTATGCCACAAATACAAAGGCACCTACTTTCGTAAAAGAAACACTTCTAAAACTTAAAGCGCACGTCGATCACAACACATTAGTAGTGGGAGACTTCAACACCCCACTCACAACAATTGACAGATCATCAAGACAGAAGCTAAACAGAGAAATAATGAGTCTAACAGAGATCATGAAACAAATGGACCTAACAGATATCTACAGAACGTTTCACCCAAACACAAAAGAATACACCTTTTTCTCAGCACCCCACGGAACCTTCTCCAAAATCGACCACATAGTTGGACACAAAGATAGTCTCAAAAGATACAAGAAAATTAAAATAACGCCTTGTATCTTATCAGACCACCACGGAATAAAGCTGGTCTTCAACAGCAAAAGAATTAACAGAAAGCCCACACAAACATGGAAATTGAACAGCTCCTTACTGGATGACCACTGGGTCAGGGAAGAAATAAAGAAGGAAAACAAAGACTTCTTAAAATCCAATGACAATGAAGACACAACATACCCAAACCTATGGGATACAATGACAGCTGTGCTACGAGGAAAGTTCATAGCACTAAGTGCTTTCAAAAAGAAAATTGAGGCAGCTGATATTAGTGAATTAACAGCTAAGCTGGGTGAATTGGAAAAGAAAGAAGCAAACACTCCCAAGAAGAGCAGAAGGCAGGAAATCATCAAATTTAGGGCTGAAATCAACAATTTAGAATCAAAAAGAACTATACAAAGAATCAATGAAACCAAGAGTTGGTTCTTCAAGAAAATCAACAAAATAGACAGACCCCTAGCCAAATTAACTAAAAGGCAAAGGGAAATAACCCAAATCAACAAAATCAGAAATGAAAAGGGAGAAATAACAACAGACATTGAGGAGACCCAGAAAATATTCGGGATCTACTTTGAAAATCTATATTCCACCAAATTTGAAAACCTAAGCGAAATGGACAATTTCCTCGATAAATTCCACTTACCAAAACTAAATCAAAATCAGATTAAGAGCTTAAACAGCCCAATAACACCCAAGGAAATAGAAAGAGTCATTAAAAATCTCCCAACCAAAAAAAGCCCAGGGCCATACGGCTTCAGCATGGAATTCTACCGGACCTTCAAAGAGGAACTAATACCATTACTCTTCAAACACTTCCAACACATAGAAACAGAAAGAACACTGCCAAACTCATTATATGAGGCCACTGTCATTCTGATTCCTAAACCACACGAAGACCCAACAAAGAAAGAGAACTTCAGACCAATCTCCCTCATGAACATAGATGCAAAAATACTTAATAAAATACTAGGAAACGGAATTCAAGAACACATCCAAAGTATCATACACCATGATCAAGTAGGCTTCATCCCAGAAATACAGTGATGATTCAACATACAAAAGTCTATCAACGTCATTCACCATATAAAGAAGATGAAAGAAAAAAACCACATGATAATCTCGCTAGATGCAGAAAAAGCATTTCACAAAATCCAACACCCCTTCATGCTAACAGTTCTGGAGAGAACGTGCATATAAGGACCGTACCTAGAAATAATAAAGGCAATATACAGCAGGCCAGTGGCCAACATCAAAGTAAATGGAGAGAAACTTGAAGCATTTCCTCTAAACTCAGGGACAAGACAAGGACGTCCACTTTCACCATATCTCTTCAATATAGTACTTGAAGTCCTTGCTAGAGCAATAAGACAACTAAAGGAGATCAAAGGGATAAAAATTGGAAATGAAGAAGTCAAATTATCACTATTCGCAGATGATATGTTAGTATACATAAGCGACCCCAAAAACTCCACCAAAGAACTCTTACAGCTGATAAACAACTTCAGCAAGGTGGCTGGATACAAAATTAACTCAAAAAAACCAGAAGCCCTTCTTTATAAAACAAACAAATATACCGAGAAAGAAATAAGGGAAACAACCCCCTTCACAATAGCCACAAACAATATAAAATACCTGGGGGTAACTCTAACCAAGCAAGTAAAGGACCTATACAACAAGAACTTCAAGCCCCTGAAGAAAGAAATGGAAGAGGCCTTTAGAAGATGGAAAGATCTCCCATGCTCATGGATAGGTAAGATCAACATAATAAAAATGGCTATCCTACCAAAAGCAATATATAGATTCAATGCAATTCCTATCAAAATACCAACACAATTCTTTATAGACCTGTAAAAAGCTATTCTCAACTTCATATGGAACAACAAAAAGCCCAGAATAGGTAAATCAATCCTGTACAATAAAAAAGCATCTGGAGGTATCACCATCCCAGATTTCAAGCTGTACTACAGAGCAATAGTAATAAAAACAGCATGGTACTGGTATAGAAACAGACCAGTGGATCAATGGAATTGAATTGAAGACCCAAACATGGACCCACACACCTATGGCCACCTAATCTTTGACAAAGAAGCCAAAACCGCACAATGGAAGAAGGACAGCATCTTCAACAAATGGTGCTGGTCCTACTGGATGTCCACTTGCAAAAGAATGAATTTAGACCCATACTTATCACCTTGTACAAAACTTAAATCCAAGTGGATCAAAGACCTTAACATAAGGCCGGCCACACTAAATATACTAGAAGAAAAATAGGAGAAACCCTCGAACTTATTGGCACAGGTGACAACTTCTTGAAGAGAACACCAACAGCTCAGGACCTGAGATCAACAATCAATAAATGGGACCTCATGAAACTGAAAATCTTCTGTAAGGCAAAGGACACTGTCATTCAAACAAAACGGCAACCAACAGACTGGGAGAAAATCTTCACCAACCCCACATCTGATAGAGGGCTATTATCTAAAATCTACAAAGAGCTCAAGAAACCAAATGCCAAGAAACCAAATAATCCAATCAAAAAATGGGAGACAGAGCTAAATAGAGAATTCACAAAGGAGGAATCCCTAATGGCCGAGAGACACCTGAAGAAATGCTCAATATCCTTAATCATCAGAGAAATGCAACTCAAGACGACCCTGAGATTCCATCTAACACCTGTTAGAATGGCTAAGAAAAAGAACTCAAATGACAGCACATGCTGGAGAGGGTGTGGAGAAAGGGGAACCCTACTCCACTGCTGGTGGGAGTGCAGGCTTGTGCAACCACTATGGAGGTCTGTCTGGCAATATCTTAGAAATCTTGGAATAACCTTGCCTCAGGACCCAGCCATACCACTTCTGGGTATACACCCAAAGGACCCCTTACGGAGACATAGGGAAGTCTCATCATCTATGTTCATAGCAGCCTTATTTGTAATAGCTAGAAATTGGAAACAACCCAGAAGTCCCTCAACTGAAAAGTGGATTAAAAACTGTGGTACATCTATACAATGGAATATCACTCAGCTATCAGAAACAATGAAATCAAGCAATTTGCAACCAAATGGATGGATCTAGAGAAGCTCATCTTGAGTGAGCTAACCCAGATTCAGAAGGATGTACATGGCATCTATTCACTTATAGTAGGATTTTAGCTGTATCATACAGGATATTTGTACTACAACCAACACACCAATAGGAACATGGACATAAAGTTTTTTTTTCTCTTTTTCTTTTTCCTTTTCCTTTTTTTCTTTTTCTTTTTCATTCCCCTTTTCTTTTTCCTCGCTTTTTTGTTGTTTTTGTGGGTTTGTGTTTTTGTTGGTCTTTTTTTTAGTATTCCCCCAATAGCAAGGAGACACCTTTCACTGGCAGTACTGCCTCATAGGCCCCCAGTGAATGAAGAGGCTCTTGGCCCTCATATGACTCCTGATCTGTGGTGAGAGACTGTTATTGAGGGACACTCCACCCCAGAGGAACAAGACGGAAGGGTCAGGGGGTAGAGCATGGGAGGGTGGGACAGGGAAGTGGGAAAAGAGGACACTATGATAAGGATGTAACCTGAAGAAACAAACAAATGAATTTATTAATTAAAAAAAGCAGGTAACAATGGTAAAACACTGTAAATAAAATAAAGGATACAGCCGTTCAATCTGGTTTTATAAACCTCCAAGTGTCGAAAAAAACGTAGAGCTAAGGTAAAATACATGAGAATTGTGGTGTTAACCCATGCCTTTAACTTCAGCAGAGACAGGAGGAGCACCATAGAGTTAATGGTCTTATAAATTCTAGAGTTACACGGAACAGGGTGGTGAGGGTGCACACCCTTAATTCCATCATTCAAGAAGAGTACACCCTTAATCCCAACACACTAGAGACAGAAACAGGCAGATCTCAGAGCTCAAGGTCAGCCTGATACAAAACAAACTATAAATAGAGAAAAACTTCGATCCAGGAGTGGTGGAACACATCTTTAATCCCTTCAGATGGGAACCACAGGTCTCTGATCCCAATAATTAGAATGCAGAGACACACACATAGGATTTGGAAAGACCTAAGTTTAAAAGCTACTTACAAAAGGCCCACTCAATACAAACAAATGGTCTTTTGAGATCTCAAAATATATACACTAAACCTGGTTTAGCTCCAAAATAACAAAATAATTTCTTCTTTAACCCAGATTGAAAGATAACACTTTATATATTGTCAAAAAACCAAATCTGCTTCAGGAGAAATATTACCTAGCCCTCCCCCCCCAAAAAAAGAGGGTAATTGTCCCAGAGTTAGGATTAGGGCAGGGCTCTGTTCTTATCATTCCAGGAGAATCAAAGCATCCATTCAAGGAACCCAGGGACAACTGGACAATGGAAACCTCAGCAGAAAACAGAATCAGACACCAAAGAAGACGAGTGACCCAGTTGATTCAGCCTGACAGACTCCCTCTATAGCTGTCTCCATCAAAAGCCTACAACCACAACAATTCAATATCGCTAAGACCGTTCAGCTCTACACAATGCCCCGCCAGAACCTCAGTAAAGCCTGCAAGATCAGCTTCTGCCTACAAACTCCTTAGGACATCTAAACAGCTGAGAACAGAAGGACTGAACATAAAAGGATTGTACTAACATTTTTAACCATTTTTCCATTTTGGTTCGGGCCCCAAACAGGTTTACTACTACCCAAATCAGCAGGAAGTCATTTTAAGAGAGCGACGTCCCAAGCCAAGAGGGTGGGGAGGGTGTTTCTCCGCGCCCCCTTTTTGGTTATTTGAAGGATAACTGAATACTCTGTTATTTAGGGGAAGAGATTACAAGCTGTTAAATGGCCCTGTTTAATGGGTTTTGGAGGTTAGACCCAGGGACTTCCTACTTTTCCTTTTCTGTATCCTTCTTTCTTTCCTATGTAGGAGTGCATGGACTTGAGAAAAATGAGACATAGACATAGCACAGGAAGGACCAAGAAAAAGGGACAGATTATTGAATATGCCCTTATACCTTTGTATATTGATACAAAATTAGTAGTATATTTGGCTAAAGTGGTATTGACCTTTGTTTATTGTGCAAAAATAAGATCATATTGGACTACATCGGTATTGATCTTTGTATATTGATACAAAATTAAGATTATAATTGGCCACAATGGTATTGACCCTTGTATATGGACGTAATATTAAGATTGTATTGGGCTACATAGGCATTGATCTTTGTATATTGATACAAAATTAAGAGTATATTTAGTCACAATTGAATAGATCTTTGTATATTGATACAAAATTAAAGGTAATGCTTCCTAATGGTATCATACCTAGAGATACTTAAAAATAAAATTTGAAGCTCTGGCCTCTTAATACCAACCGTCTAAAACTGTTTAGGATAGTTAAGAAAACAAACTCCTAGTCATTCAAACATGTCACTTTGTTAGCTACTATGACAGTCTATCACAGATATTCTCTAAACTACTCAGTAATCAAGTTGTTAAGAGACAAGCAACATTTGCTTTTCTAAATACAAGAGATGGATAGGGCATCTTCAAAAACCCCAAGAGATCTGCAGAATATGGCATTCAAAGATGTTATCTTAACTTAAGATTTTTTTTTATATCAAGACATAGCTCCTGACAGCACCCCCTATTCTACTCCAAGTAGAAGATAAGAATCGAAGAATCTCCAGTGTGAGATGGTTGAATTAGTGGCAAGCCTATCTCTTGGCATGAAAAAACTCCTTGCTTCAACTGCAGACAGACTGCTGTCCAAAAAGGACAAAACTTGGTAGCAGGGAAGTCGACAGCCTAGCTCTGCCAAGACAGGTTAGGTAAGTCCTTCATAATTCCTGCTCTACAATCAATGTCTGTCAGAGAAACAGAACCAAAAGGCTGAAGACTGATTCTGGAATGTGTGGAGAGAAAATGGGAACTGTCCAGGCAGTCACTGGTTTGTCATTTCTTAGTATTGAAAGCTGCAGGCCCTGCACTTCCTATATAATCAGATATATTTATCCCTCTCAGGTCTCTGAGGTGGTTGAAGAATAGACAGCTAGAGTCTCATAGTTAAATTTTGAGTTGTTTAGGAATCAAGAGGGCGTTCTAGATCTAAGAAGATGGTTATAATAGTGATGCAAGTTAGTATGAAAGCTAAGTCAGTTATAGAACTTTAAATTCATGGAGATGGTTAGATGGTAGAATGTTAAAGTCAGGGACCAAATATGTATGAACTGGACATTGGGAAGGTATACTGGGCCATTTAACCCTCATAAATGTGCCATATTTATTTCTGTTGTTTTGTATAGTATTTACTGTTATTAGAGAAGGAACCATTTATTGGACTGAAAGAGGAAGCTGTTGGAGGGAAGAGGGTGGAAGGGTGGGACAGGAAGGGGGAAAGGGAAGGGTTTGTGACTGAGATGTAACTTGAAGAAAAAAATAAAGTATTTAATAAAAAAAAAAGAGTCACATCTCTTCTGAAAAGCACAAGCAATGAAAACAGGATGGGACAAGCCTTTGCCTGTGAGAACCACTAGGATAGTGATGCCTGTTGCTAATTCATGCCAGAGCTAACACAAGTCTTCTAATCTACTGGGCAAGTAGATTCAGACTTTAACATTTTACTTTTTTTTTTAAGTTTGAGGTATATCTTTTCCCTCCAACATTTCCCCCTTTCAGTCCAACAAATGGCTCTTTCTCTTATAACAACAAATACAATACAAAACAACAGAAGTAATTAGGCCACAATTATGAGAGTTATAAAGCTTAGCATACATTCCCAATGTCCAGTCCATACGTATTTGGCAACTGACTTTAACATTCTACTATCAAACCATCTCCATGGGTTTAAAGTTATATATCCAACTCAGCTTCCATCATAACTTGCATCACCATTTTAAAAACATCTTCTTAGGTCCAGATAGTCCCTTGACAGTTCATGGATTGACTTACAATTTACTATTTTGGTGATAGACAGAAATGATAACATTTGGTAAATAGTGTATGCTGGAATTTTAGCTTTTGTGTTCTCCTTGTTTAGTGATTTTCAGTATAATGCTGCCTTGTTATGTTAAGCATTGTCAGTGAACATTCTCATCCATTATACTGGGAATATTGAATGTATGTTTTACTCGCCATGAGTTTATTGTGTCATAAACTCACCTGTGTAAGTCAAGAAACAGCTGTAGCCTTTCACATTACATATTATGTCAGTTATTTTTCTCTTTGTTGTGGCCATATACCTAATAAAAAGCAACCTAAGGGAGGAAGACCATTTATTTATTTATTTGTTTGTTTGTTTGTTTGTTTGTTTATTTATTTTGGCTTCTAGTTCTTTTTATTTTTTATTATAATTTGTTTTTATTTCTTCAAGTTACATCTCAATCGCAATCCTCTTCCTACTCCCCTCTCTGGTCCCACCCTGCCATCCTCTTCCCCCTTAACCTCCCCCCATCCACTTACATTTGTTTTAAGTTTAAGGTAAATCTTTTTTCCCCCAATAGCTCCCCTTTGAGTCCAACAAATGGCTCTTTCTCTTATAACAACAAATACAATGCAAAACAACAGTAATAATTAGGTCACAATTATGAGAATTATAAAGCTTAGTATACATTCCCAATGTCCAGTCCATACATGTTCGGCAACTGACTTTAACATTCTACTATAAAACCATCTCCATGTTTAAAGTTCTATATCTATCTCAGCTTCCATCCTAACTTGCATCACAATTTTAAAAACATCTTTTTAGATCCAGAACACCCTCTTGATTCCTAAACAACTCAAAATTTAACTATGAGACTCTAGCTATCTAGTCTTCAACCACATTGGAGACTTGAGAGGGATGCCTGGACAGTTCAGTTTCTCTCCATACATTACAGCATCAATTTTCAGCCATTTGGCTCCGTTTCCCTGACAGACATTGATTGTAAAGCAGGACTTATGAAGGACTTGCCTACCCTGTCTTGGCAGAGATAGGCTGTCAACTTACCTGCTTCCAAGTTTTGTCCTTTTTGGACAGCAGTCTGTCTACAATTGAAGCAAGAGGTTTTTCTTGCCAAATGACAGACTTGCCACTAATTCAACCATCTCCAACTGGAGATTCTTCGATGCTCATCTTATACTTGGAGTAGAATAGGGGCTGCTGTCAGAAGCTGACATGTCTCAATATCAAAAAAAATCTTAAGAAAACATGTTTGATTGCCATATTCTGCAGTTCTCTTGAGGTTTCTGAAGATCACCTCTCTATCTAATTATATTTGGATAAGCAAATGTTGCTTGTCTCTGAGCAACTTGATTTCTGATTAACTAGAAAATAACTGTGATAGACTGCCCTAGTACTTAACAAAATGACGTGCTTGAATGACTGTTAGTTTGCATGTCTTAATTATCCTAAACAATTTATGACAGATGCTAACAAAAGGCTAAAACTTCACATTTCATTTTTAAGCGTTACCTAGGTACAATACCTTAAAAAGAGTTTACCTTAATTTTGTATCAATAGACAAAGATCAATACTGATTTAGCCAAATATAATCTTAATTTTGCATCAATGTACAAAGATCATTACAGATTTAGACAAATGTAATCTTAATTTTGTATCTAGTTCTAAGCAATTGATCCATCATGGTGGAAAGCCATGGTGAAAGAAGGGCAAGGAAGTTTGTCATACCACATTTTTAGAGAGGAAGAAAACAAAGATGAATGCTGATAATCAATATAAATTCTCCTTTCATTCAGTCCATACCCCAGCCCTTGAAATGGTACTTCACACACTAAAGGTATTCTTACTTTTTCCATTAAATATTTTTTTAGAAAACACCCCATGGACACACCAAGAGGTCTGTTCCATGGTAATCATAAATTCAGTCAAGTTTATAATTAAGATTCATCACAAAAATGTGTATATCATTATAACAATATATGTATTATGCACATGTCAAAGTTCAGCATTTATTTATATTTTCAAAATATAATAATAGCTGTATCACCAAAATAAATGAAAGTCTGTCATAGATTTAAGAAAAAATCTCCATTCATTTCTGTCATAGTCAGTTTGTGCTGTTATACCTAAATACCAAAGATTGAGCAATTATACATATGTATTTTTTTTCACTGTTTTGAGGTTTAAAAAGTCCAGTGCTTCTCTGTGAAGGCTGCTTTACCTCAAGATGAGAAAAACTGTACTATCAGATGGTGGAAGGCAAAAAGGAAACTGAAAGATGGTTGGTTGATGTTTCTTTTGTCGGAGTCTGATTTCTACTTATAAAGGTGGAGCTTTTATTAAAAACTGTCTTTTAATGATTTCTCCTATTATATAATCACTTTAGAATTATGTTGAAGTCTTAAAGGGAGTACATTCAATTTAAAACATTTTTCAATCCATACTTTCTGCATGATCTACTGAACTCCTGCCCAAGGTATCTAGGTGTGAAAAATACAGGGGAACACCAGAAGTCAAAAGTACAGGAGGAAGGAAAAATCTGGATTTTCCTGGACTATCTTTCTATTATCATGATAACTGCTGGCTTCTATAAGATCACTGTTCAAGATGGTCATCATTCTAAAGACAAAGCTCCCTTTGTGCTCCATTAACCTGCATTTCTCCCAAAAGTATAACTTTACATTGATATGGATCACCCCCACTGATTTCTCATCTATCTGAACACTCAGTTTTGGTTGAGGGAGCAACAGGGAGATATTCTATCTAGACTGTCTCGGAAGCCTCAGCTCTGCTCAGTACTAAGGTATATGCAAATTAAGAGATCATCAACCATCTGTTCATCTGTCAGGACCTGGTCCCACACTTCATCTGTATGATCTACATGGTCTTACGCTTTACATCTCACATCAACACTGAAGTTAGGCTCAACCCATTCCCACAGCTTGAGTCATTCTCTGTTAATATTTCTATCAGAGCTCCATCTGAGTTTGTTGTTCATTCCCTGAAGGGAATATGTATGTATCAGTTCCCATCTCTGCCTATCTCAAGGAGGATCCATTAAAAATCCAACTATGCTTCAGTCCTTGTAATGCTGGGATAGCTGTTCAGTAACCTCTACAAATACGTAAAGATGATAGACTGTTGACAGATAGGTTCATATAGTTGTGGTAGGAATGTAGCAACTGTGGGCTTACCCATCAAGAGTAAATTATGAAAGACACCTAAGTTTAGAAAAGACTGGAACCATTTCATATCTAGGATTCATATAATATCCAGAACATACTCAAGAAAAGACAGTGTTGTGCAATGGTGTGAAAGGAGAGTGCTAGGTAAGTTTTCTATAAAAGATAATGCTATCTTTGGCTCAGGACATTTGGGACTTTCCCCCTATGTTCACCAGGCCATTCATATTCACAGGATTGCTTTTCTTATTTGAATAAACTGTTCCAGTTTCTACTACATGTCTCTGATACAGTTTTTTGTCCTGTCCGTGAACCCTCTATCTTACAAACTTACAGGTGCTAGAATGTCTCATCTGGAGGAGTGAGTTTCCATCAAATGGGGTGTTGGTGGCCATACATCCTGTTCCACGCCCCATTCCCTGACTCCTCCAGGGTAATCTGAGAACCCAGGTGCAGACTCCTACTGTGGACCACTTCATTTATTCACATAACTACCACCTCTTCCCCAAGGATTCTAGTTCATCTCCCCAGAGACCAGCCACATTGTCTGCTTCTGTTGTGGCATCTGAACTGTCCCCAGAGTACTGACTATCCTGTTACTTGTATAGCTGTCTTTCCCAGGTAGTAGTAACTGTTGTAATAAATGCCATACCCTCCACATTTCAGCTCTGTGTCCCTCTTGAATCAACCCCAGAGACCTTTGACATCCCTGACTTTAAAACATGGATTTATTTTCATTTCCCTTCTTCAGGCAGCTACCAATATTTTTCAGACTGCCTGTTCTATTGCATTTCATTCAAACTCTAATCAAGTGGTCCCTGAGATTCCTTCTGAACCAATTTCTAAATTCTTTCATTATTGAGGCTCAGAACCCAAAAGTTGGAATTCAGTTTCCCTGGTAACATAATTACTAAGTAAAATGTAACTTGTGACCTGTGCATTAATATTAGTAATTAAAACTGGAATAAAAGGACCTGTGTTTTCCAACAGCCAGCTATCAAGAGATATCGGGACTACTTAGGAAATTGAAGGCAAAAAAAAACAACAATATAGCTTATGAATGTATTGGTATTCAAAAGATTATGACATTGTAGACACAAATGAGTCCCTCTATGTTTCTCACATAGTGGGCTCACAGTAGTGACAAAATATAGGTTTTGATGGATGAAATTATTATTTTTTTATCTACTTTGGAAAAGTAGGCAGAGTCAACGTCCTTTATATCATGTCAGGGAGAAGGAAATGGACAGAGGGTGCACTGACTGATTTTCCAGAGGCTGAGTAGACAAATTTGCCCAGGCATAGGTAGGAAAAAATATTCCAAGGAAAATCAAATAATTTCCTAAGAGCTAACAAAACCAAGCACTTCACTGTTTGTGTTGGGATTCCTGTGAATATGAATGGCCTGGTGAACATAGGGGGAAAGTCCCAAATGTCCTGAGCCAAAGATAGCATTATCTTTTATAGAAAACTTACCTAGCACCCTCCTTTCACACCATTGCACAACACTGTCTTTTCTTGAGTATGGTCTGGATATTATATGAATCCTAGATAAGAAATGGTCCCAGTCTTTTCTAAACTTAGGTGTCTTTCATAATTTACTCTTGATGGGTAAGCCCACAGTCGCTACATTCTTACCACAACTATATGAACCTATCTGTCATCAGTCTATTATCATCTTTACATATTTGTAGAGGTTACTAAACAGCTATCCCAGCATTACAGGGACTGCAGCATAGTTGTATTTTTAATGGATCCTCCTTGAGATAGGCAGAGATGGGAAGGTGTCCAGGAAACCTACAACTCTAAAGCCCTGGAACCACAGAGCTCTGAGGTGGGACAGTGTCCCAAGAGGAAGAGCATCTTGAGACACTGAGCCCAGGAACCCCACAGCTCTGATAGGATGCCTCCTCAGCAGAGGTGTGGCAACTCTCAGGGGAGGATTTCCCCATCACCAGCTGACATGAGAAGCCCAGGAGCCTGAGCCCCATGGCTTCTTCTCTAGCCATTGCAGCTAATACTGGAGGGTTTCCCTAACCCCAAGTGATCTGAAGTACTCTGGGGCCTTAGCCCCACAACTTCATCACTTTCTTCGCTTCTCTTCTGGACTTCTTTTTCCGATGACAGACTCACACCAGGCTACAAATCTCTTAAAGGAGATTTATTGGAGGGTCAATCTAGGACAGGAGGGACAAATCCAACAGTGGCTGCCTCTCCTTCCAGGAAAGGAATAGGGAGAGCTGTGCAGACACAACCTTTATGTGCAAATTTTGATAGGGCAGAGCTTTCTAGGGTAGGGATTTCTAGCGTGGAAATGGTGGGACTTCAAGTCTTGAGCTTGGAAGATCTTAGGGGTCAGTGGGTTTTTCTTCAGACTTTTTCACCTAAAATTAGCATAAATCTTGGAGGATTCCCACAGTCCTCACTGGGGGACTGGAGTTGGCCTGTGACAGAGGCTGAAACTGCCATTGTAACAGAGAGTTGTGGAGGAGGGACCTATTAACTCATGCCTTAGAGAGTTTACACAAACATGAACTCTAAGATAAACAAAAGGACTTTCCTTAACTAAACTATGAATTAATACTAACAGGTCAGATTCTTAGTCCTAGTCACTGGCTGGCAGTGCCAGACCATGGTAACCCTCCCTGGTTGGGGAATGATTAGGGTTTTTTGTTTGTTTGTTTTGTTTTGTTTTTAAGATTTATTTATTTATTACTTCAGGTTACATCTCCATCAGAGTGTCCTCTTTCCACCCCTCCCAGTCCATCCTCCCACCCTCTACTCCCTATCCCTTCCATCACACTCCTCTGGAGTGGAGTGTCCCTACATAACAGTTACCCGCCCCAGTTCAGCAGTCATATGAGGGCCAAGAGCCTCCTCATGCACTGGGGGCCTACAAGGCAGCACCACTAGGGCAAAGTATCTCACTGACAGGAAAAAAAATCTATGTCCATGTTCCTTTTTGCGCATTGCTTGTCGTATAGATATCCTGTACTTTACGGATAAAATCTGACTATAAGTGAATAGATGCCATGTGCATCCTTCTGAGTCCAGGTTAGCTCACTCAGGATGAGCTTCTCTAGTTCCATCCATTTGGCTGCAAATTGCATGGTTTCATTGTTTCTGATGGCAGAGTAGTATTCCATGGTGTAGATGTACCACAGTTTTTGTTTTATCCATTCTTCGGTTGAGGAACATCTGGGTTGTTTCCAGTTTCTAGCTATTACAAATAAGGCTGCTATGAACAAAGATGAGGAAATTTACTTGTGATTTGGTGAGGAATCATTTGGATGTATACCTAGAAGTGGTATTACTGGGTCTTGAGGTAGAGCAATTCCAAGTTTTCTAAGACACCACCACACTGATTTCCACAGTGGTTGTACAAGCTTGCACTCCCACCAGCAATGGAGGAGGGTTCCCCTTTCTCCACACCCTCCTCAGAATGTGCTGTCATATGAACTTTTGACCTTAGCCATTCTGACAGGTGTGAGATGGAATCCCAGAGTCCTCTTGAGTTGCATTTCTCTGATGATTAAGGATGCTCAAC
Organism: Lophiomys imhausi; assembly: GCA_907164525.1. NCBI lineage: Eukaryota > Metazoa > Chordata > Mammalia > Rodentia > Muridae > Lophiomys > Lophiomys imhausi. Next base: position 3,057,953 of record CAJQZJ010012579.1, read on the forward strand.
ATTTCTTCAAGTGTCTCTCAGCCATTAGGGATTCCTCCTTTGTGAATTTTCTTTTTAGCTCTGTTCCCTATTTCTTGATTGTATTATTTGGTTTCTTGGCATTTAATTTCTTGAGTTCTTTGTGAATTATGGATATTAGCCCTCTGTCAGATGTGGGGTTGGTGAAGATTTTCTCCCAGTCTGTAGGCTGCCATTTTGGTCGAATGACAGTGTCTTTTGCCTAACAGAACCTGACCATAGGTGTGTGGGTTCATTTCTGGGTCTTCAATTCGATCCCATTGATCTACTGGTCTGTTTCTATACCAGTACCATGGTGTTTTTATTACTATTTCTCTGAAGTACAGCTTGAAATCTGGAATGGTGATACCTCCAGATATTTTTTTATTGGACAGGATTGATTTATTTATTCTGGGTTTTTGTTATTCCATATGAAGTTCAGAATTGTGAATTTCTTTTTCCAGGTCTCTAAAGAATTGTGGTGGTATTTTGATAGGAATTGCATTGAATCTGTATATTACTTTTGGTAGAATGGCCATTTTTAGTAAGTTGATCCTACCTATCCATGAGCATGGGAGATTTTTCCATCTTCTGATGGCCTCAACAATTTCTTTCTTGAGAGACTTGAAGTTCTTGTCATACAGGTCTTTCACTTGTTTGGTTAGAATTATGTAGCCCCAACTGTTTTGTTTTGTTTTGTTTTAATTTTTGCTACTGAGATGGTGAAGTAGCTCACAGACTAGCTCCAGTTGGATGCACTTTCCTCCCTCTGAGTTCCCTGTCAACAGCAGACTTAACTGAAGCCTCAGGAGCTGCTGGCCCCAGCTTCCCAGTATTTTTTTTTTCTGGCTGTCTGATCTCAGGTCTCAGAGATGTGGATATTTAGCCTCAGCCATTCTGGGTCCCTGAGGTGTTGCTATCTGAAGGTATAGAGGGGCTAGCATCACCTGAAGATTTGAGCACCCCTTTCAGGGACCACATGGGATGGCACCCAGGGGAGCTGCAGAGCTGAAGAGGGAGTACTCAAGGAAAGATGAATGGGGAGCCCAGAGACAAAACTTGAGGCAGCTGGACCTGGCTGCTGGAGCTCCTCAGGTGGAGGCCTGGACATTTTCCTGCAAAATGTACAAAGTTTAAAAGTATACAAAGTTTTTTTAATAAATAAACTTATTTATTTGTTGCTTCAGGTTACATCTCCATCACATTGTCCTCTTTCCCCCTTCCCAGGCCCGCCCTCCTACCCTCTACCCCCTAACCCTTCCATCCCACTCCTCTGGAGTGGAGTGTCCCTCGCCCCAGTTCAGAAGTCATATGAGGGCCAAGGGCCTCCTCATACACTGGGGGCCTACAAGGCAGTACCACCAGTGAAAAGTGTCTCATTGCCAGGGAGGGAAAACTAAAAAACAAACCAACCAACAAACAAACAAAAACAAAAAATAAATAAGTAAAAAAATAAAAGTTAATAAAGTGAATCTATGGCAGTGAAAGCCTTTTTGCTGCTTGGTTCATGTAAATAACCTACAGTTTTTGTCATCAGTAACTTGGATCTAAAACCCATTGCTTTAGTGACCCTATTTTCCAAAAGAAAATATGAATCAGAGATAGGTTAAATGTAGCAACATAGAGTCTGATTCCTTTTTTCTCCAATGTTACAATTTGTGTAAAACTGACAGACATATACCAGAAGATACATTGATTAGTGGTTAGTCACAAGAATATTCAATTGGTCCTTTCTGAGAAGGCAGGCCAATGGCTTGCAGGTTGCCTACACCATCTTTCTTCTCAGCAGGATTCTCCCTTCTCTCATGAAAGTGTCTCATTTTCCAATTGTAGCCAAACTCTCTATCCTGAAGAGGCTCCAGTTCACTCAGTATGGGACCAGCTTTATAGTGGTGAGCTTTCCTATGGAATGCTCTGCAGTGAAGACTTTATTTTGGCATATAAGATTGTCAGATCATTATTTTCATTGTGTTTGCACTAATAATTCTTCAAAACTGCATTACGGACCAGAGGTGGAGCCTAATGTGTAAGGGCTGCTATGGCCCAGAGTTTGACACTAAAGGGTCCGGTAATGCCTTAAAAATGTCCTTTGTTTTATTTTCAACTCTCATTGTATGATGCCAGCAAAGCATGCTCATAAGTATTAACATTTAGCATTTTAGCTTTTTAAACATGTCACAAGACATTGAACAAAGTATATCATAAAGTGTGTCTCCTAGATATCCTTAAATTATGTCATTAACCTAAAAATTAAATGTACACCTCAACTGAGCATTGTCAGGAATGTGCCAACCTCATGCTTCTTATTTTTTCTGCAGGCATCGCTTTAGAATTTATTCCCATATTCTCCTTGTGTGCCAAAGGAAATATATGTCTCGCTACCCCTTTATATTTTTGTTGCGAATGCCTTGAGTTTATATATGCCAAGATGCCAATCCATTGTTTGGGTGACAAGACGACATTAGTAATCACCAAAGGAAAGAACAAGTTTTACACATTTAAAATGTTGGAACTGAACTGGTGAAGCATATGCTTTTACATATGTAAAAGTATTGTACGTTCTGGCCCTTGCATTTTGTTTGCATGGGCCTTGTCACCTGTCCAGGTAGCTTGATGTGATGGCTGTTGCCGTGGCTGCATGACTTCAATCTCTGTGATGGTGACTAAGATGCTCTTCATCTCTATGAGTCATTTGGTCCTGCTTTTCACCTTCTGAAATACATTTTTGTCAAGTATCTTTTTTTGCAGCCTTTGCTAATTACTACTTCTTTCTCTGCCCCATATGTTATTCTCTTTAAACATCTTGCCAGCTTTGAGATACAAGGTAATCATTCTCTGGGACCTTAGTGTCATCCTTTGAACAGAAATCATCAAGTAAGACAGATGGATCTCTACATTTCAGGTTCAGTGGAAGATGGAAACATAAGGTCTAACTAACATATACAAGAAATGGCAAGAACATATGGCTTAATCTCTGGAACCACCATTTTCCATACTTCCCAAGTGCTTGTTTTTTGTTTGTTTGTTTGCTGATTTGTTTGTTTTGTTTTTTTCTCTTCACCAAATCACCCATTATCTTAGACAGCAACTGAAATTGCTGGTATAAAAATTTTCAGTGAGCAGCCTTTGTGGAAAGGGTCAAGGGAAAAGACATACTCACTGTAGACTATGTATCTAAATCTCTGATTATAGTCATTATCCTCCATCAAGCCAAGACGTTAATGTAAGCAAGACGTTAATAAAGTCTTTGCTTCTTCTCCTTATTCTCACAGACAACCTCCTTACAAGAAAATATCATAGCTAAGTCTTGATTTTTCTATCATGCTTACTGACTTCAAACTTTAAATAGAATTCATAAAAGTCAATGTTGTTAATACTGTGATAGTTCAAGAGCATTTTATTCAGACTCTGACTTAACAATACCTCTGTTAGATAAATGGAGAGGAAGAAAAAGGTATGGGGGTAAGAGAAAGGTGCCCAGAAGAAATGCCTTCAGTTGAGAGCTTTCTTAAGTTAATGCTTCAGCGAGGGTAGTAGATACCCAAAGTATGAGAGAGACTTCAATTCCGCTAAACAAAGGAAGCTCCTATAGAAGGGGAGATCCTATATCCTGAAGCAGAAACCTTAGTTATTTTTGGTGAATACATGGTCTATGCAACCAACCTTCTGTCAGGCAACATCTTATATAGTATGGGAGCATTAGAACTAAAACTGACAAACAATTCAGCTTGTCATAGCAGCACCTCGATAGGAGAAAGACTTCAGGGAGCATGGCTGGATCTATGAGGTCCTTGGCAACATCTGGGTTCTAACAACCTCCACTCCTTTCCTAGCTAAGAGTCTTAATTTGACAGTCCAAACACATATACATCTGCAACTGGTGGCTTGTAAACATTTGTCCTAAAGGTATGCAAAAAACATTAGTATTTCCAACCAGGCTTCCAGACTTCAGTGTAGATGGCCACATAAGACCCTGATGTCACATTTCTATTATTTTAAACTGGAGATGTGTCCCTGATAAGTAACAGTGTATCTAGCAGCCTCTCAAACATACTTATTTCAAGTAATGTTAACAAAACACATTCCTGTGTTCGAAACCTCCATAACTATTAAAACCTTTTGTTTCGAAGAGGTGTGAGAACCAATAAAAACTATGTGACTTAAGCTAATGTTTATTAACCAAATATTCATGAAAATAAAATAGTTATTTTTTTCAGTACCAATTTCTCTGTTTGCTTTAACAGAAATGAGTGAAATTTGTAGTGGTTGCCGTACTTTGGCTCAAACCCTCTGCCTTAAATCTGGTTCAGCCACTCATCCTCAATAAGTCTATTGGAGGTGCCAAATTAATAGTGGTAAGCAAGAAAATGAGGTTCATTCAATGGGAACATGTTAGAAAGAGGGACAAATAGACCCAGTAATCTCCTTGAGTCTGTCGTTTGGGTCCTGAACAGAGGATAAAGTTTAAATAAGAGTCTAAGAGCATATACATCTAAGCAGCCCAGGACATTGTGTGGGCCCACTCACCACTGCCCCATCATTGTCTAGGCTTCTATCATATCGTGTAAAGGGGGTGACACAAGTTGCTAGAACTGTATAACAACTGTTTCTGTGCAAGAAGTCACCTCTAGTTGACCCTGTTTTGTTTTTTCTTCTAGCGTGATGTTACTGCAGAAATCCCCATACTTTGGAACTCACAGTTTCAATGGTCTTAAAATCAGACGGAGATATGCAAGTGTTTCTTTAGAATATTGATATTTCTTCCAAATCCATCTATAGACAATGATCTCAAGTTGGATTTGTGTTTTTTAATCACTGAACTCTGGAGTTATAGGAAAAGCAACACATCTTCTGTGTAGCAATTTCCTGGGAGTTGAAATACTCATCCAGGAGGGAGGCTCCTTAAGACACAACATGTAAACAATTTCAAATTCTAAGCAAGTCTGTAAAAGTTACCAGATTCACAAAGTCTCTCCTTCTTCAAGATAGCAAAATGGTAAGGATTGTTGTTTAAATTAGACTTTCCAACATACCCAGGAGTCTGCAAATTGTGCAGAGTTCTAGGACTGAAGACTTTGTTGCTGAAGAGTTGTCATCTGGGCATGGGTTGTCCTGGTTGTCCTTTCTATGGTGCAGATGGATTTGAGTTGCTCATGCTTCCAAAGGGAACTCTGTATCTACATTCCTACATGTTATCCCAATAAACTCATCCGTTCAGGAAATTAGTCTTTGGCAGATTATTTGGTCTGTAATTGCTGCCTTATTTGAACTAGGTTGATATTTGTACATGTCACATCAGAAAAAGTCACACTGCGTTATCATTTTATAGATGCCAGTGTTGTCCATGAAATCCATGTGAATATTAATAGTACTTCTTTATTACTACTATAAAACAATGCTATGTGCTTTGAATCCATTTCATAGGTCAAGTCTTATAACTGTTTTCTAGACTGTAGGTTGATAGTAGTGAATGCTTGTACATTTTTCTTTAAAACACACACACACACACACACACACACAATTATGTATTTAAATGGTTCAACCTAATCGCTTTATTTTGTTAAGGAAAATAACAACTAAGATATTACATATTGTGTTCCATAAATGCATATAATTTATTATTTTATTGTTCTTGTTACAACATCCATAAGAAACTATTGCTGACAAAATCAGCAAACAGTAGATGTTTTGTGTTCCTCCCATATCTTCTTAATGTTATTATAATGTTGTGACACAGAACAATTTAAAGGATATGAGAAAGTCTGCTGAGGCTCCAAGAAAATGATTTTCTTGGGGAGGGAGAGAGAGAAAAAAAAAAGAAATACCAGTATGGTTCTCTATCAAAATATCAATGGAATGAATAGACAATGTTTCTTAATGGAGTTCAGAGTAGGACTACAAAAAGTCTCAGTGTAAAGAGAAGGGGGAAGAAGGGAAAAAGGAAAGTTATATCAAGTAAATACTAAAAACAACTTTAACAAGAAAAAAAGGAAGAAAGAGAGAAAGGAGGAAGGAAGGGGGAGGAAGGAAGAAGGATAAAAGAAGACCTCATTCATAATAAAAGTTTTAAAAAACCTTTATCTTGAAGATAACTCGAAGACACAGTGCTTGCCTGGCACATGTGAAGTCTGAGTTCAAATTCTAGTGTTTTGATTTGGTTTGGTTTTTGTTTGTTTTGTTAAGTGCATTATTTTTATACCTAAATTTTATTCAGTGAAATTTAATAGTTTTAAATAATACTCACTTCATCCTGATTTCTTTGGTAGATAGACTATACTTCAGGACAAATACTGGGAAAAAGATATTTTTGTTTTTCCTTGCCTCCCTTGTTAAGGAGTTGTAGCCATGGTTTGTGGCTCAAGGTCACCAAGCTGACCTTTGGTTACATTTATGTTGGGGACCTAGGTCCAGGTTAGTTGTCTCTGTTGGTCTTATTGTGGAGTTCCCTAAACCTCTGGGTTTTTCTATTATTCCACACATTCTTTCACCAGACACCCCACACTCTTCCTAATGTTTGATAGTGAGTATCAGTCTCTGCTTAGATTTTCTGAGGCATGTAGGTTCTCAGAGGACAGTTATACTATGTTTCTGTCTGAAAGCATAGCAGAGTATCTTAGTGGTGATAAGGTTGGTTCTTTCCCTTGGGGTTGGTCGTCTGAAGTTGGGCCCATTATTGGTTTGACATTCCCTCAATTTCTTAGGTATCTTTATCCCTGCATTTCTTATATACCAGATAACTTGTAGCAAGAGCTGACTCTGTCATTGACTCTGATGCCTGCTTTTTGACCACTTCCCCCAATAGGGCTGCAATGCACAGCCTCAGTGGAAGATGATATGCTCAGTTTTGATGCTACTAGATGAGCTGGGGTGGGAGACTATGGGGGCTGTTCCTTTTTCTGAAGAGAAAAGGAGGAGTTAGGGGAAGGGGACAGAAGGACAGAACCCAGAGGAATGGGAAGAATGAGCTATGATCCAGATGTAAAATGAATAAATAAACAAATAAATAAACTTAATAAACATAAAAAAGGATCTGCTTCATGACTTGGAAAATTGTAGTGAAGAATCTCTGAAGGGAATGCCCCATTCACTTTTTCACTATGTATGATCTTGATTAAACCTTGGTACATGGAATCTATCAAGAAAATTGTCCCTTTCACTTAGTTTTTCCAATTTTGTGCAATACAGATTTTTGAAGTAAGACCTAATGATTCTTTAGATTTCCTCAGTGCCTGTAGTTATTTCCTCCCTTTAATTTCTGATTTTGCTGATTTGGATACTTTCCCTCTACCTTTGGTTAGGTTGGTATATGGAAGTATTTATAGGATAGCAGAATTTCTATTTTGGATATACTCTCATGAGGAAAAGAATTACTGGAAAAACAAGACAAAAGACAGAAGAACAATTGATCTTTATAGAGATATTACTGTATTGTGACCCAACACTTAACACTCTAGTTCTCAGACTGTTTTTATAGAAAATATCAAATCTTTAATTCCTTCAGTTAAAGATCATTTTATGTGCAGAGATAAATATGTTTGAAATAAGAAAGATTAAGAGAAACACAGAAGGCAAGTATATAAAATAATCATAGATATGGTAACAGAGGACTCAACACATCATATAAACAGCAAAGATCCTTAAAAATATTGTTTTTTTTTTATATTGAGACATGTCAGCTCCTGACAGCACCCCCTATTCTACACCAAGAAGAAGATGAGCATCGAAGAATCTCCAATTGGAGATGGTTGAATTAGTGGCAAGCCTGACACTTGACAAGAAAAATCCCTTGCTTCAACTCTAGACAGAATGCTGTCCAAAAAGGACAAAACCTGGAAGCAAGTCAACAGCCTAGCTCTGCCAAGACAGGGTAGGCAAGTCCTTCATAATTCCTGCTTTACAATCAATGTCTGTCAGAGAAACAGGGCCAAATGGCTGAAGATTGATGCTGTAATGTATGGAGAGAAATTGGGAACTGTCCAGGCAGCCACTGGTATGTCATTTCTTAAGTTTGGAAGCTGCTGGCCCTGCACTTCCTGTATAACCAGATATATTTATCACTCTCAGGTCTCTGAGGTGTTTGAAGACTAGATAGCTAGAGTCTCGTAGTTAAATTTTGAGTTGTTTAAGAATTAGGGCTGGAGAGATGGCTCAGCCGTTAAAGGCTAGGTTCACAACCAAAAATATAAGAATTAAGAGGGTGTTCTGGATCTAAGAAGATGTTTTTAAAATTGTGATGCAAGTTAGGATGGAAGCTGAGTTGGATATAGAACTTTAAACTCATGGAGATGGTTTGATAGTAGAATGTTAAAGTCAGTTGCCAAATATGTATGGACTGGACATTGGGAATGTATGCTAAGATTTATAATTCTCATAATTGTGGCCTAATTATTTCTGTTGTTTTGTATTGTATTTGTTGTTATAAAAGAAAGAGAGATTTGTTGTAATTAAAGGGGGAACTGTTGGAGGGAAAAAAGATATACATTAAACTTAATGAAAAAAAAGAAAGAAGTGGATGAGGGGGGAGGGTGGATCCAGAGGGGGCAGTAGGGAGGGAATTGAGATTGAGATGTAACTTGAAGAAATAAAAAATAAATTAAAAAAACATTAAAAATTCTGTTGAACATCATTTTAATTCCTAAACAACTTAAAATATAACTGTGAGACTATAACTGTCTAAGCCACAACCACATCAGAGACCAGAGAAGGATAAATATATCTGATTATACAGGAAATGCAGAGCCAGCAGCTTCCAAAACTAAGAATGAGAGACAACTGGCTGCCTGGACAGTCCCCAATTTCTCTCAATACATTAGAGCATCTATCTTCAGCCTTTTGGCCCAGTATCCCACCCAAAGTTCAGCTTCTGACTACAAACTTCTTAGGACATTTAAGTAGTTGAACACAAAAAGTCTGAACATCAAATGTTACTATTAACTTGCTCAGCCATTTTTCCATTCTTATTTGGGCCCCCAAACAAATTTGTGTTTGCGCTGTCAGGACTATCATGTCTCAATATCAAAAATCTTAGGTTAAGAAAATACCTTTGAATATCATATTCTACAGATCTCTTGAGGTTTTTGAAGACTACCTATCTATCTCTGTATATTTGGATAAGCAAATGTTACTTGTCTCTTAGCAACTTGATTTCTGATTAACTTAGAAAACTTCTGTGATAAACTCTGCTAGTACCTAACAAAATGGCACATTTGAATGACTATTAGTTTGCATTTCTTAATTATTCTAAACAGTTTGTGACAGTTGCTAGCAAAAGGCCAAAACTTCACATTTCATTTTCAAATGTTACATAGGTAAAATACCTTAAAAATAGTTAACCTTAATTTTGTATCAATATACAAAGATCAATACCAATACAGCCAAATATTATCTTAGTTTTGTATCAATATACAAAAATATTCTAGGTCTAAGAAGATGTTTTTAAGTTGGTAATGCAAGTTAGAATGGAAACTGAGTTAGGTATAAAACTTTAAACTCATTGAGATAGATAGATAGATAGATAGATAGATAGATAGATAGATAATAGAATATTAATATTAGTTGCCAAATACATATGGACTGTACACTGGGAATATATGCTATACCTTATAATTTCCATAATTGTGGCCTAATTATTCTTATTGTTTTGTATTGTATTTATTGTTATAAGAAAAATAGATGTTTAGTGGACTAAAAGGGGGAGCTGCCAGGGGAAAAAGATATACCTTAAGTTAAAAAAAAAAGGAAGGTGATGGGGAAGAGGGTAGAAGGGTGGGACCTGGAGGGGGAAGAGAGAGGGTACTATAATTGAGATGTAGCTTGAAGAAATAAATAAATGTAAAAAAATGTGAAAATATTCCAGAAGTAAAAGTCCATTAATATAAGTTAAAAAAAAGAAAAAAATGTTGAAAATGGAAGTTTCTTGATGAGGAGTGAGAACTGCATTTACCTGTGGGTATAAGTTTATAGAATGTAGTTAGAAATTATACTTTTTAAAATTATTTATTTATATTATTTACATTACAGCCTGATCACAGTCCCCCTCCCTCATCTCCTCCCAGTCCCAACCTCACACCCCCTCACCAATTCCCCCATTCCCTTATCCTCAGAGGAGGGGAGGATCCCTGTGGGCACTAACCCACTTTAATGCATCAAGTCTCAGCAGGACTTGTGCATTTCCTCCCACTGAAGCCAGACAAGGCAGCCCAGTTATGTGAAAGGGAACCAAAGGCAGGTAACAGAGTCAGAGACATCCTGTGCTCTAATTGTTAGGGGACTCAAATAACCAACAAGCTACAAATCTGATACATAAGTGTAGGGGGTCTAGGTCCAGCAAATGCATGCTTTTAATCGGTGGTTCAGTCTCTGTGAGCCCCATGGGCCCAGATTAGTTTACTCTCTGGGTCTTCTTATGGTGCCCTTGATCTCTCCAGCTCCACCGATCCTTCTCTCCATTTCACGAGATTCCTGAGCTCAACCTATTGTTTGGCTGTGCGTCTCTGCATCTGTTTCATGAGCTGCCATACAAAGCTCTCAGAAGACAATTTTGATAGGCTCCAGTTTGCAATCATAGCACAGTATCATTAATAGTGTCAGGGATTGTCTCTCTTCCATGGGGTGGTTTCAAGTTGGGCCAGTCATTGGTTGGCCATTCCCTCGATCTCTGCCCCATTTTTATCAATGTACTACTTGTATGCTGCTGATTTAGTAAAGTGGTTGTTGTAGGTTTTTCATTGGATAGGTTTCCAGTATGAGGCATGGATTCCATTGAGCTGATCTAAAGAACAATTACAGAGCTATTGGACACTACCAAGTGCATACCACTACTGCACCCTTAGAGCTATGCCATTCTCGTCATTGTTATGGTTCATAGACATCATAACTGGGTATGAATAAAGAGATCATCAGTTTGAAAGAGAGCATGATAAGAGATGAATGGAGGAGTAGGAAGGAGAAAAGGGAAAGAGGGTATGATGCAATCATATAAGTTCAAAAAATTAGCAAAATGTTTAAAATTTTAAATTATCTAAATGGATAGTAATTGCTGCTTATCATATTCAATGACTTGCTTTTGTTTGAGAAAGAAATTTTTTCTTCCTCAATTGAGTTGCAAAATATTTTTAACCTATATTTTCTTGAAACATCTCTGTCTGCTTGTCACAGTTGTTGATGTACAATTTTCCTTCTACTTGGACCTATGATTCCTTTATTCACCAATATATTGTCTTTGAGTTACTGTAGAAGAAAAGCAACAGCCCTCTTGAATTCATAAGTGAAATATGATCTTGATGCAAATAAGGATTGACAAGAAAATAGAAAGAAGCTTATTAACATATGCATGCCTATTTACATATGTTATTAACTTATTAACATATTTACATATATTAGTAACACACATGTGTGTTAATATACAATATATTAACATATAGCACTGGCATATATAATATATTAATAGATATTTAAATGTTAATTCTATAATTCTAACTTATTTTGTATCTGTAACAAAAATCATTACATCTTTATAGAGCTAATGTGCTTTGAATGCAAAATGTGCCCAATTGTCTCATGTACACTTTGGAAAAGCTATGTAAATTTTAGAAGTGGACCCTAACTGAAGGGAGTGGGGTCATAGGAAGTGGGTTTTAATGTTTTATAGTCCATCCCCACTTCCTGTGTGCATTTACTGTTTCCTGAGTGTGGATGTAATGTGACCAGCTAGACTCTTGTTTCTGCCACTATGCCTACTCTGTCGCTGTGGAATATATCTTCTTGAAGTTCAAGTCAAAATAGACCTCTTTTCCTTAAATTGCTTTTATATTCAGGTATTCCCTCACAGGAAAGGGAGGTAACACTGACAAAATATTAGAAGATAAAATTAAACAAATGATTCTATATGAATCACAGTTTGGAGGGAGAGAAGCAAGTAGCAGAAAAGTTAGCTGGCAAGGACTGTTCATAGGAATTCTTCTGGAATCTTCTCTAGGCTGATGTAAATTTATAGCTGTCCTTCCTTTTTTATGTTTATTTATTACTTCAGATAACATCTCCATCACAGTGCCCTCTTTCCACCCCTCCCAGTATTGCCCTCCACCCTCTACTCCCTATCCTTTCCATCTCACTCCTATGGAGTGGAGTGTCCCTACATATCAGTACCCCAGCCCAGTTCAGCAGTCACAAGAGGGTCAAGAGCCTCCTCATGCACTGGGGACCTACAAGGAAGCACCACTAGGGCAAAGTATCTCACTGACAGGAAAAAAAGTCTATGTCCATGTTCCCTTTTGTGCATTGGTTGTAGTATAGATATTCTGTACTATACGGATAAAATCTGACTATAAGTGAATAGATGCCATGTGCATCCTTCTGAGTCCGGGTTAGCTCACTCAGGATGAGCTTCTCTAGTTCCATCCATTTGGCTGCAAATTGCATGGTTTTGTTGTTTCTGATGGCTGAGTAATATTCCATTGTGTAGATGTACCATAGATTTTTGTTTGTTTGTTTGTTTTGTTTTGTTTTTATCCATTCCTCAGTTGAAGGACATCTGGGTTGTTTCCAGTTTCTAGCTATTACAAATAAGGTTGCTATGAACATAGATGAGGAGAAGTCCTTGTGATTTGGTGAGGAGTCATTTGGATGTATACCCAGAAGTGGTAGCTGGGCCTTGAGGTAGAGTTATTCCAAGTTTTCTAAGATACCTCCAGACTGATTTCCATAGTGGTTTACAAGCTTGCACTCCCACTATCAATGGAGGAGTGCAACCTCCATCACGGTGCCATTTTTCCTCTTGCTCTTTCTCCACATCCTCATCAGCATGTGCTGTCATTTGATCTTCTGACAGGTGTGAGATAGAATCTCAGAGTCATCTTGAGTTGCATTTCTCTGATGATTAAGGATGTTGAGTATTTCTTCAAGTGTCTCTCAACCATTAGGGATTCCTCCTTTGTGAATTCTCTGTTTAGCTCTTTTCCCCATTTTTTGATTGGATTACTTGGTTTCTTGACGTTTAATTTCTTGAGTTCTTTGTAAATTTGGATATTAGCCCTCTGTCAGATGTGGGGAAGGTGTAGATTTTTTCTCAATCTGTAGGTTGCCTTTTTGTTCGAATGACAATGTCTTTTGCCTTACAGAAGCTTTTCAGTTTCATGAAGTCCCGTTTATTGATTGTTGGTCTTAGAGCCTCAGCTGATGGTGTTCTGTTCAGGAAGTTGTCACTTGTGTCAATGAGTTCAAGGGTTTTTCCCACTTTGTCTTGTAATATATTAGTGTGTCCAGCCATGTGTTAAGGTCTTTGATCCACTTGGACTTAAGTTTTGTGCAAGGTGATAAGTATGGGTCTAATTTCATTCTTTTATATGTCAACATCCAGTTAGAAAAACACCATTTGTTGAAGATTCTATCTATCCTTTTTCCATTGTATGGTTTTGGCTGCCTTGTCAAAAATTAAGTGACCATAGCTGTGTGGGTTCATTTCTGGGTCTTCAATTCTATTCCATTGATCCACTGGTCTGTTTCTATACCAGTACCATGCTGTTTTTTATTACTATTGCTCTGTAGTACTAGCTGTCCTTTCTTTATAGTTAACTTTCTTTTCTTCCTAATAGAAAATGAGCAAAAGGATGGTTATTTTTACTTTTTAATTTTTATTGTGTTATTTATGTGCACATATATGAGCAGATGTGATTGGAGACCAGAATAAGATATTGGATATCCTAGAACTGGAAATATAGCTAGTGTGAGCCCCCTATGTGGGCTCAAGAGACCAAATTTCAGTCCTCTGCAAGAGCAGCAAGTGCTGTTAACCACTGAACTAGCTTGCAGCTCCCACTTCTTGAACTTTTATATAGTATGTAAATAGAGAGAACAAGGTGCTCTTGTATATCTTCTTTTTATTGATTTCAGCTTATTAATTCATATTTTAAGAGGTATATTATGATTTTCCACAATATACAATAAATTAATATCAATGATTGAAGGAATGAATACAGAAGAATATATGGTCCATCTCTATAGTTTCAGAGTTTAAGGCATGAACACAAATTCCAAATGTAATTTACCTTATTTCTGCTTATTTTATTTATATATGTTCATACCTGGCAAATTCATAGGCATTACATTTACAGTAGAGCAATGACTGTGTATGTGTCTCTAAAGGATTAATGATATTATATTCCAGGAGAAATAGTGACCATAATTTCAATAGTAACCACTTAGGATAAAAGTACAAAGAAGAGACTCTGCATTGGCAGTGATTGGAGACAATTAAGCCTTGCAAAGAATCAATAAATGTGGTGAGAAGACCACCATAAAAAAGATAGAGGAGGTGATATAGAGTTGTTCAATGTCTGGAAGGAAATGAGAGCCACCCTCTGTGCTCAGACTTTTAACTTAGATTATTTGGATAAAGATAAGATAGAAATTAGAGTAGAGAGAATAGTGGTTTTGTTCTGCCTTGTCATTTATTTGAAAGGATGGAGAAAATGTCAAGTTTAAGGACACAATAAGTGGGGATAGACTAAAACGTTAAGGACCACTGCCAGTGGCTCACTTATTTCTCAGAATCATCTTCATCATGTTTAAACATGTGTTTATAGGGTACATTTCACATTCAAATCATAACATCATCTCTGTATGCATATAATATTTATTTATATTATCCTGATCTTCTAATGAGACATGTCAAATATTTAGAGATTGTATTAGAAGAGGCATCCAGTGTTAATAGATTCCCTTCATTTAAGAAACAAGTTTAGCTGCTTTCGGACCTCCATTGCTAACCTCACCTGTTTTCTTTCCTTTTTTATGTTTATTTATTACTTTGAATCATATCTCCATCACAGTGTCCTTTTTCCACCCCTCCCAGTCCCACCCTCCCACACTCTACCCTCTATCCCTCCTATCCTACTCCTACAGAGTGGAGTGTCCCTACATATCAGTCCCCCATCCCAGTTCAGTAGTAATATGAGGGCCAAGAGCTTCCTCATATACTAGAGGCCTACATGGCAGCACCACTAGGGAAAAGTGTCTCACTGACAGGTAACAAAGTCTATGTTCCTGTTCCCTTTGGTGTGTTGGTTGTAGAATAGTTATCCTATACTATATGGCTAAAATCCAATTATAAGTGAATAGATGCCTTGTGCGTCATTCAGTGTCTGGGTTAGCTCACTCATGATGAGCTTTTCTAGTTCCCTCATGTTTTCTTAATCACTGAGTCAAAAGCATGATTTCCCCCATCATCTCCCTCCTCCCAGCACCTGCTGAGATTTACAGCTTCCCTGCACTGCTGCTTACATACTATGATAAATGGTCCTTTATCTGACTGCTGGAAAAACCAACAAAATGAAAAACAAAGCTGTGGTTTTGTTTTTGCAGAAAGATGGGACACATGCTTGATAGCACAGAATTCATTCCCATGTACATTGCAAGCAAACATACAGCATAAACGCAGGTCCCTTTCTAATAAATATTCAAAGAAAAATCTTTTTTATTTTTTCCCCAAATGGCCTCAACAGAAGAAAATGAGCCCAGATATCTTTATGGTATCACATTTCTGGTATTATAACTAAAGGTCAGTTGTCATATTCACTATCATCTCTGATTTTTTAAGGGTTTATAGCATATCAAGTTACATCTGGCAGAAAATTGCTGTGATATTTTTCAGCTTGATGTTCAAATACCTGTGGAATCTGCATCATACTAAACTTCAACAGAGAGTGATTTAAGTCAAAATGTGAATGAAATTTCTAAATAACTTTTACTTAGAACAGAAAATTATAGTAGTTTTGCACAAACTCTTAACATACTTGAACATTTGATATTACCAAATTAGAACTGCATATGTATCACTAATTCCTGGGAGATCTTCTACTAATGAAATTACTGTGTAATGAAAGGAGAACTTGAATATTTTCATTTCTAATACTTAAAAGAAATAATGAATTAACAAAACAAAGACAATCATTGGAATGGTACTGACTGGAACTCTGGCATATTTTTTCAAAATAAAATCTCGTGTTGATTCAGAGAAAGAATTAGCCTGCTAAGCTCAAAGGGGCAGGATAAAGAGCAATATTAACCATGCAGTGTGCTTTAATGAATAAATCACATATAATGTACCCTGGGTCCTGAGATCTGCTTGACTTTGGACTTGACCTGACTGGGACAATGAGATAATGAAGAAAGGATAGACACCCACACATACATACATGTAGAAAAGCAGAGATCTGGGGGAATGGGCTCTTAGATTCATTAGCAGCCAGAAAGCTTAGTGCATTTATTATGTAATGCTGAATAAAGAGGTGGCTTCATTTTATAAAACTGGTTGAGGAGGTGAGGTTTATTTTTGTAGAGTTAGAGTAGGAAGTGGTGTATTACCTAATATATGTAGGAAATTTCTGTAGGGGAGTGGTTTCAGGTTGCAATCATTTACAGGGAGGAAGCTGTGGCTAATAGTGTCTGCTACCATTACTTTTAGTTAATAGTCAATTGTTCATCTGCATCATACTAGGAGCATGGGAAAGCTTTGTCATTTCAATGGATCTGGGGTGTTGGGGTTCTTGACATAGTCTCGCTCATGTGGATAACACACATTCACTCAGAACTTCATCCATACCCCATACCTAATCAAAAGGTTAAGAGTTGAAAAACTGATATATTCTGGCACAAGTGAAAAACAATGCATGTTAACAGTTTAGTATCACAGACATCAAAAGGACATGATTGGAGAGAAACTTAGAGCCAAAAGGCATAGAGGTCATGATCTCCTGAGCTCTCATCTTTCAACTACAAATACCAATTCAGAAAAGAGTTCTCATTTGAAGACATTTTTACAGTCTGAGAAGTGGAAAGATAAGAGAGTCATACAAACAATACGCCACAGACTTAAGGTAGAATTTTATATTCATAGTTAAGCACATTGCCATATTGGCAAGATGACCAGAGTGATGGCAGAAATCATCTGTCTTGAGGAGTTTGAAATCTGTGGCTGGTAGCAAATGTCTTTTCACTTTATAAGATTTTGTTTATCATGATGCATGACAGGAAATAATTTCTCATTAAATGTTAATAGAAAAGCACATTTGAGCAATTGCAAACCCTGGCATCTGGTTTTATTTTCCACAGATTCCAGTATCCTTAGTCAGCTGAAGTGTAAATATCAAGTGTAAAATTCATAAATATATAATTTGTAAATTTCAAACACTCTCATTACAGTAGATTGTTATATTTAATTATTATTATATTTTATTATTAACTATTATCCAGCTTTTAATGGGTGTAACTTGTACATTAGCATAAACATTATAGAGATATATAGTGAAAACATTTCATCACATCTTCAATGTTTGGTTTCTGTAACGCATCTGGGAGTGTATCTAGAAGTAAAGTGGTGATTATATGTGAAAACATCATGGGGCCAAATTGGAAACAGAATCCCAGGGCTAGAAAGATGAGTTTTCAGTTAAAACACTTTCTGCTGTGACAGAATTCCTGCGTTCAGCTCCCCAGAACCTACATATCAGTCACCTGTAACTCCAGTACCAGGATTTTTGACACCCTTTGCAGGGACCTGCATGCATGTATGCATGTGATGCACTATATACAATCACACACACACAAACACACACACACACACATCTAAGAAAAATAAAAAGAAGCAGAACAACTACCTACAAAGAAGGCTGAAGAGTAGGTTCTCCAGGGTTGGGTGAGATAGCTCAGCAGATAAAGGTACCTGTTATCAAGACTGATGGCCTGAATTTGAATCCCTGGACCTACAAAGCGGAAACAGAAAACTGACCCACCAGGTACCCTTTGACATCCTCACATACACTAATATAAAATATATATATTTTATATATATATATATATAAAATAAACAAATAGGTCCAGAAAAGTAAAACCATGCTTCAATACAAAAAGGATGCTTGCCATGCTTGCCACTGTAAAGACAATGCATCATTAACAACAATGAAAGTTCACTTTATTTTGTATATTTACCCTTATTTAGTAGGCAACACTAGTATATGTCATTTCTCTTTAGATTTTTTTTTCTGGAAAATAAAAAAAGTTTTGTTCATCTTTTCTGTTGTTAGTAATTGTCTATTTTGCTTCAAAATATATTATTTCCATTTTCCAGGAGGTTAATTAGTGCTTTATTATATTATCAAATTATGGCCTTTAAATTTTTCTTTTGATTAGCTACTTTGATAGCTATACATTTGATTAATTGCTTATTTTGCCACATAATGAAGGTCTGAACTAGTTCATTTGATTGTATTTGTATCAAGATAATTCTGATTCCCCATGTAACTGGTTTTCTTTGATCCATTAATCACCAGAGGTTGACTAATTGTCATGTATTCCTACATTTCCCTCCTATTGATTTCTAGTATCATCCCATTGCCATTAGAAAAGATGTTTTATCTGGGCTTGATTCTGAATGCTCCCAAAATAAGCACTTGAGTGGCGGAAGTCAAGACATTTCTAATGATGGCCAGTGTGGACTGTCAGAAAAGAAAACACACACACACACACACACACACACACACACACACACACACACACA
>CAJQZJ010012579.1:3076512-3118020 GCA_907164525.1 Lophiomys imhausi
ACACACACACACACACACACACACACACACACACACACACACACACACAAGACTTTGAATGTACTGAAAACTTGTTAAGGTCAGAACATTTGTAAGGAAATTTATTTTCAATAAAAATAATGAAAAATTAACCCATTTTGTAACCTGATCTACATAATGTAGAGTCTAATATGCAGAAGGTACAATAGCCACTTTGTAAGATGTGTATTCTGTGGTTGTGTGGCATTTCCTCTAGGACTGTCGGATCTAGTTGTTTAAAGTGAGCTTCAAATCCTCTGCAGCTGTTTCTAATATCTATATAATTATCTCTTTCATGTTCCATGTGGAATAGCCAATATCTTTCTATAGAATCTAGCACAAATATGTTAAAAATAATTCAGAATTAAAATCAAATGTATACAGATAATTGAAAGACTTGTGATATTAACTCTTCTTGAATTTTATGCATGGATGCATTTAGCCCCATTATTTGCTCAAACTGTACAAACATTTCAAAATCTAAAAATCATAATTGCTTACTTGTCATTTTTTGACTGCTCATCATAAGATTTGGCCTAATTGGTACACTATTCAGGGATGATTTTTACAACTTTGTGAGAGGTTTTTTTTTTTTTTACATATTGTACTTTATTTATATCATTTCCACCCCACATTCTCTACCTTCCAACCCCTTACATGCCCCCAATCTCTCTCAAACTCATTACTTCTTTTTCTTTATTATTTGTAAATATTCATAGATATAGATATGTGTATATATTTACATAAATACAAATTGCTGAGTCCTTTTACTGTTGCTTCTTTGGGTATGTGCTTAGACCTGGCCATATGGAATTAGACAACCAATCAGAGGACTTGTCCTAAGGAAAACTAATTATCTCTTTCTTAGCACCCATTAATTGCCTGTATCTCTTCATTCAGGGATGAGGCCTTGTGAAATTGTCCTAATTCAGGATGGCATGCCAATTGGTGGTGTCATTGTGCATTTCTTGTTTAGGTGACCATACTGTTCAAATTTCACAAGTGCAGGTCCTTGCCATATGCAGAAGACATTTTCTCAAAGAGGATGTTCTAGTCCTCTGCATGTGACTTTTTTTTACTGCCCCCTCCTCTATGAAGTTCCATCAGACTTATGTGTAGGTCTTGTGTTGTTGATATATTGATTGGGATTGGGAAACCTATAGTGAGTTTTTCTCTGGATTTTACCTAGTTGTGAATGTCTATGTTGTTCCCTGATGCTGCTGAGAGAAGTTTCTTTGGTAAGAAATGAGGACACTACTTCATGTGTGAGTATAAAGATAAATATTTAGAGTCCGGTTAGGAATTAAATTGTTCTAATTTGTCTTCCTTCTGAGATTGCCTAGCTTCTTCATCTTTCTCCCTCTGAAATGTGATACTAGCATAGGTCAGAGGTCCTCAGTGGAAAGAAACATACTACACATTACAACTTCTTCAAACAAAAATGTAGTTGATGCTCTCTCACAAGTTAACAGACATTCCACTCCAGAGGAGTATGATGGAAGGGTTAGGGGGTAGAGGGTGGGAGGGCGGGACTGGGAGGGGTGGAAAGAGGACACTGTGATGGAGATGTAACCTGAAATAATAAATAAATATTTAAAAAATAAGTTAAGTTCCTTCAGGGGGAAAAATACATTTTTGCTTTTCTTATAAGAAGGATGATGAATATTTGGGACAAGAAAAGTCCAACCTTGGAAGTACCTGCATTTATCTCTCTTTATAGGTAAATCAAGAAAAAGAAGTTAACTTTAGAGCAATAATTAACTTAAATCTTCTTCACAGACTTTTGTATGGCCATACTAAAATTAAAATATGTCAGTAACCTACAGAGAATGTAAAATGTCACTCTAAGGCAAAGGAGGGTGTAGATAGCCAATGTATTTAAATCACATGCCCACAATTATGTTCATCATATTTATAAGTTGCTATATTTCATTTTTATGCATATTCAATATGAAACTTAGGAAGTTAAGTTTAAAATAGTTGCCTGTCTGTTAACGCTAAATTAACCCTGGAAAAATTTAACATAAGATAAATGGGATTTATCAGCTCATGGAAAGTCTCATTGGGCTTGCTGAGTCCAGGCAACATGTCTGTGTATGCCTATATGTGAAGGATGAGTAAGTTTCACTTTTAGCAAAACAGATATTTTAAAATGTCATTTGAAAGGCTCAGATGGTGACCCAAAGCTGTATTGATGATGAAGAACTTCTCTCAAGTTAGAATCCAAACAAAGAGAGCTATGAATATGGAAGATTAAGAAATTGATACTGTGAACTTTTATTGCTAGTAATTACAAATTATTGACAATTAGCCACTTGAGGTTATGGTGGAAAAGGGTATAATAAATACATTCAACAAAACTTTTCAGTGTCAGCTATAACACATATCTTCTCATATGTCAACCACATACATCTGTGTACACATTAATTTTATATAGCATGAAATTAGTACATTTGCATGTATGGATAGTATATCATACAGTGTATGAGGCATTATAATATATATATATGTATATATATATATATATATACTAACAAAAAGGAAGCTGAAAACATAGCACAGTAACTAAAAGAGTTTGCTGCTCTTCTAGAAGATATGAGATTGGTTGCCAGCACCCATGTGGGGCTGCTCACTTCTGCCTATGTTTTTAGCTCCAGGGCATTGATGATCTCTTCTGGTCTCCTTTGGTACTCATACATATTCATATGCTCACTCTTTCTCCCTCTGTTCCTCTCCCCCTCTCTCAAAATAAAATGTATATACCATATTTTATAATCTTCTAAGATTACTTATATGAATTTAATTTATATAAATAATATTATGTCAATTGAACTGATAAATATCTTTATGAGAGCCAAGGGCAATCTAACAAAGACCTTACAATCACCATGAGAAACTTCCTTTTGAGTTGTTGGTCTGGGTAGCACAAGAAACTCCAGAACTAGCATAGGCTACGGTTGTTGCCCTTTGGTACTGCTCTTATTTTTACAGTCAGTTCCTTTTTTTTTTAAATTTCTTTATTGATTACTTCAGGTTGCATCTCCATCATAGTGTCCTCTTTCCATCCCTCCCAGTTCCACCCTCCCACCCTCTACCCCCTAACCCTTCCATCCCTAGAATGGAGTGTCCCTATATAACAGTCCCATGCCCCAGTTCAGTAGTCATATGCGGGCCAAGAGCCTCTTCATACACTGGGGACCTACAAGGCAGCACCATTAGGGAAAATATCTCATTGACAGGGAGAAAAAGAAAAAGTCTATAACCATGTTTCCTTTGGTGCGTTGGTTGTGGTATAGATATCATGTATTATATATCGCTAAAATCCTACTATAAGTGAATAGATGCCATGTGCATCCTTCTGAGTCTGGGTTAGCTCACTCAGGATGAGCTTCTCTAGTTCCATCCATTTGGCTGAAAATTGCATAATTTAATTGTTTCTGATAGCTGAGTAGTATTCCTTTGTGTAGATGTACCATAGTTTTTTAATCCATTCTCCAGTTGAGGGACATATGGGTTGTTTCCAGTTTCTAGCTATTACAAATAAGGCTGCTGTGAACATAGATGAGGAAACTTCCTTGTGATTCAGTAAGGAGTCATTTGGATGTATACCCAGAAGTGGTATGGCTGGGTCTTGAGGTAGAGTTATTCCAAGTTTTCTAAGATACCTCCAGACTGATTTCCATAGTGGTTGTACTAGCCTGCACCCCCACCAGCAATGGAGGAGAGTTCTCCTTTCTCCACACCCTTGCCAGCATGTATTGTCATTTGAGCTTTTGATCTTAGCCATTCTGACAGGTGTGAGATGGAATCTTAGAGTCTTCTTGAGTTGCATTTCTCTGATGGTTAAGGATGCTGAGCATTTCTTCAAGTGTCTCTCAGCCTTTACGAATTCCTCCTTTGTGAATTCTGTTTAGCTCTTTTCCCCAGTTTTTGATTGGATTATTTGGTTTCTGGGCATTTAATTTCTTGAGTTCTTTGTAAATTTTGGATATTAGACCTCTGTCAAAAGTGAAATTGGTGAAGATTTTTTCCCAATCTGTTGGCAGTCATTTTGTTTGAATGACAGTGTCTTTTACCTTGCAGAAGCTTTTCAGTTTCATGAGGTCCCATTTATTGATTGTTGGTCTTAGGTCCTGAGCTGCTGGTGTTATGTTCAGGAACTTGTCACATGTGCCAATGAGTTTAAGGGTTTTTCCGACTTTCTCTTCTAGTAGATTTAATTTGTCTGGCCTTTGATCCACTTGGGCTTAAGTTTTGTACAAGGTGGTAAGTATGGGTCTAATTTCATTCTTTTACAAGTGGACATCCAGTTGGACAAGCACCATTTGTTGAAGATGCTATCCTTTTTCCATTGTGCAGTTTTGGCTTCTTTCTCAAAAATTAGGTGCCCATAGGTGTGTGGGTTCATTTCTGCCTCTTTAATTCGATTCCATTGATCCATTGGTCTGTTTCTATACCAGCACCATGCTGTTTTTATCACTACTGCTCTGTAGTACAGCTTGAAATCTGGGATGGTGATACCTCCAGATGTTTTTTTATTGTACAGGATTGATTTAGCTATTCTGGGTTTTTTGTTGTTCCATACAAAATTAAAAATAGTTTTTTCCAGGTCAATAAAGAATTCTGTTGGTATTTGGTAGGCACTTAATTGAATCTGTATATTGCTTTTGGTAGGATGGCCATTTTTATTATGTTGATCCTACCTATCCATGAGCATGGGAGATCTTTCCATCTTCTATAGTCCTCTTCAATTTCTTTCTCAAGGCCTTGAAGTTCTTGTTGTACAGGTCCTTTACTTGCTTGGTTAGAGTTACCCCCAGGTATTTTATATTGTTTGTGGCTATTGTGAAGGGAGTTGTTTCCCTGATTTCTTTCTCAGCCCATTTATTTGTTGTATAAAGAAGGACCATACCTAGAAGTAATTAAGGCACTATACAGCAAGCCGGTTGCCAACATGAAATTAAATGGAGAGAAACTTGAAGCATTTCCTCTAAACTCAGGGACAAGACAAAGATGTCCACTTTCGCCATATCTCTTCAATATAGTACTTGAAGTTCTTGCTAGAGCAATGAGACAGCTAAAAGAGATCAAGGGGATACAAATTGGAAACAAAGAAGTCAAATTATTCTTATTTGCAGAAAATATGATAGTATACATAAGCTACACCAAAAATTCCACCAGAGAGCTCTTACAGCTGATAAACATCTTCAGCAAGGTGGCTGGATACAAAATTAATTCAAAAAAATCAGATGCCCTTCTTTTTAAAGTCAGTTCTTATTGCTAAAGTTTCTGCAAATTTTTGGAATAGGGCACAAAAGACTTGAGTTGGATGTGACCTGAAAACTACCTACAGAGTTCTAGCTTTTATAATATCAAATGACTCTATTCAAGGTGCCAGGAGAGAGAAGCAATAAATAGCTCTACACACAACTCTGAGGCCTATGAACCACAATAATAGCCAACATGGCAAGACATCCTTAAAGTTGCAATGCTAGCATTCGTTTCTTTAAGTAATCAGCAGCTCTCTGTTTTGGAAGCATCCAAGGGAAAATTTTACGTGCTTATACATGAAACATGTTAGGAATGATAAAAAATGCTTACTATGGATAGAGCAAGTGAAAGACAGATAAGAGATATATTTTAGTATAGAAATGAAATTATGGAAGTAAAGAACATGGGACATGTAAACAGAAACCACTCACTGATATTGAAATATTAACCAGCCAATGCTTTGCATTTCTGTAACACCTTTGAATTTGTTCAGTATTACAAAAGAAATTGTGCTAACTGATGTGATTGGTTTGTTTCATATAATATTGCATTATTTTTATTTTAATTATATATATAATTTTATATATAAGTATGTATTTTAAATCTAAGAGATGGTTAAGAATCATTTTGGAAATGTATGTACAAACAGGAAAACCTAAACATACTCATAAAAAATATCATTATTGAAATGTTAATAAAATTGTTTCTAAGACAGCTGGTGAGATGAAAAGAGATTGCCACAAAAATCTGATGGCCTAAGTTTAGTCCCCACCAAGCATGGGAAAAGTCATATATATAATACATCTGTAATCCCAGAACTCCTGTCAGAAGATGATAGAGAGGCAGAAGACTCACTCAGAATTTTACATGCCAGTTCAACAAGGAAAAAAGAAAGAACATACTCCTAAAATTGTTCTCTGACCACTACATGTGCAATAACAAAAATTCTCCCCATCACACATACATCACACACTAACCTATACATACAAAAACATAAATATTTTAAAAATTATTGTAAGAAAAATAAACCCACAAACTGATGTCTTCAGTGACGAATTCTTTTCTGAGCTATAAAAGGCAAGAACAATATTTATTTTCAACCTATTATAAATAATAAGAAGTGAAACTCTTTTAGGGTATTCTGGAATCTGTATGAAGCCACAGGTTTCCAGACATCAAGACCAGAAATGAATTCAACAACAAAGTATAGGTTAATATCTTAGATGAGGATAAATTCTAATATTTCAGTGAAGAGTTAGCATTCCACCCACACAATCTAAGAGTACACAGTGTCAGTGAGATGATTCATTTGGTAAAGGCACTTCCTGCCAAGTCTGATACCCTGAGTTGATCTCAGCAACTTACATGATACAAAAAGAAAATCTTCTTCCAGGTTTCTTCTGATCTCCACTTGGGTGCTGTGTCACATGAGCACCCCCAAACACACACCCTCTCCAAAGACAAATTTAAAAATTAGAAGCAAGTTCATATACTATCAGCAAGCGGGCACTGTTCTAGGATTAGAAAAGTAGTTCCACAGCTAAAAGTAGAGATAATAACACCATATCAACAAAATGAAAACCAAAAAATATGTGATTCTGTCCCAAGTTGTAAAAAATATTTTCAATATAATTCAACATGACCTCATGGATAAAACCTCTCAGAAGAATGTACCTGAATCCAAGAAGAACTATATAATAAAAGTTCATAACCCACAGTATCCTAAATAAGCATAAATTGAAAGTATTTCCTCATCTAATTCTATGTGAATAAAATTGCAGGTCTGTTTGAAACTTGGGCAAGTCTTGTGCATGCTGTCACAGTCACCATGAGTTCTTTGTGTATCAGTCTTGTGGTGTGTTGATGACAGTGTTTTCTTGAATTCACCCACCATCTAAGGCTCATAAAAATGTTCATTTTCCTCTTCCACACAGATTACTGTGTGGAATCCATTTTGAGCACAGTGTTCCAAAATGTACCTCTCTGCACCACACTCTAGGTTAGGTCCTATGGCCAGGCATAGCTGGCAAACATAAAATGAATTCTGTGTGTGTGTGTGTGTGTGTGTGTGTGTGTGTGTGTGTGTGTGTGTTGTGGAGGAGGTTTGCTTTGCTTTGCTTTTTTTTGTCTTTTTGATTTTTGTTTGCTTGTTTTGAATTTTGGTTCTTGTCTTTTTTGTCAGGGTAAGGGCAAGAAAGTAAAAGAACATAAAATTGACTTGACAGAGATGTGGAGACCATCTGAGAAGGTTTGGAGGAATGGTATGAATATGATTGAAACATATTTAATTTACAGTAAATTCCCAAGAAATGAATCAATTCGTGTCTATATTAGGCAACCTCTGAATCTATCTGTTAAATTACAATTTGAAACCACACATTTCCTTGAGATCTTAAATATAAATATATATTTTATGTTTCATATTAAATATATGATAATATTTTCCACA
Organism: Lophiomys imhausi; assembly: GCA_907164525.1. Lineage (NCBI taxonomy): Eukaryota > Metazoa > Chordata > Mammalia > Rodentia > Muridae > Lophiomys > Lophiomys imhausi. The sequence goes on from CAJQZJ010012579.1 coordinate 3,084,251, forward strand.
TTTTGTCACCTTACATAGTTCTCATACTTAATTAAATATGGTAAGATTCTTTTAATTTTTAGTATATTAATTACCTTATTTGAGGTGTAACTATTGACAGAATTGGGTTATAGGTTCTGTTTACCCCTAACTCAGTGTTAAATTACATTTTTACTGATTTATTTATCCATTTCTAGTGATATTTTTGTTTACTTAGATGTCTTGCTTCAGATGTGTAAATTATTTCTTTTAAGTTCCTGAAATCATGTTTCATATGATTGAATACCTCCATGTGTTATTCTTTTTCAGCATTACAAACCCTGTTCCTCTATCAGTTACAGTTTCTGTATAACTTCGAACTGATAATGGAAGGACCATCGAATAAAGCAGTCATATGGTAAATGAAGCAATGAATGTAAATAGCCCCAGACAAGTAATAAAATTCATATAAATATTTTAAAATATTAAAAATATTATTATTATTTTACTATTATCACAGATAAGTTCACTCTGCATGTTATGAGAATCGCTTAAATAAAGTGAAGTTTAGCTTTGATGTTTTCTATTTTCTCTATTCCTTATTATTTGGACTGTCTTTTAAAGTGGTGCCTCTTAGTCTCTTATTTTTGCCTTTTATCATGACTTTAAAGTTGTCCTTTCAAATGACTTTCTTAAGGGAAGAGTTTCAAAAGGGATATAAAAGGGGGAACAATGCACTGTGTGTGTGTTTGCAAACATTTTCATTATTTAGATGTCTCATAAATAAAATTTAAGAAATGCTTTCATAAACTTTTTTGTGACTCTGTAACAAAAAAGGAACAAGATTTTATGCCAGAATGTTGTAAAGATGTCAATCCAATGATATCTGAATATCAATCTGATGACGTCATCATGGGAAGACCACAGCTTTGGAGGGTCAGGAGTCTATAACCATACAGATTCTGCATTTCCAGGATTAACTAAAGTAGAACATCATTACGAAATACAACAAAACAAAGAAAAATAAGATAGAATGAAATGAAAGAAAACCAAATATGAGCTATAAATTTATGGCTGTCAGAGTCGAATTGCTGAATAAAAGGAAACCTGTGACAAACTAGTGAATACAGAGGACGTGCTGAGGAAGGAGGTGATCAGCCTGGCAGCATCCAGAGTATGGAACCTTGTAAGAGTCAGAAGTGTCAAAATCTGATTCCAGGACACAACTGTCCTAACCTAGATTCACAGGCAAGAGAAGGCATTGAAATTCACCTAACTGCAAGAAAGACTCTGCAGAGAGAGGATGGGCAGGGTTTCAGCCTATAATTTAAGAATGGGACCCAAAGTAATTCATTTGAATTTCTAAGGACTGCTACCTTTCAGAGAATAGATTACACTAGCCAAAAAAATGTAGTCTTGGTCTTTGAGCATGAATTACCAATATAATTTATAAATAAAGTATTTGCAAAAAACTATAAGAAAATACTATAAATGTATCACACAATGAAAAATGTAAAAATATGTTGTGGCCATGGTTCATTCTGATGCCCAGTGTCAAAAGACTTTCCTAAGATTCCTCAGATACCTACGATTCCTAAAATTGCCTCACTGATAGTGACAGTATTTGAAAAGATACTAAATCATAGGTGACAAAGACACAAGAATCTTGAGTGGCAACAGATTTTCTCTTGCCAGATTCAATAATTTAAAGCTATAACACTAATAGAATAATTTGCTAGGTTATTAGATGACTATTATTCATGTGCTTGGTCTGAATTTGTGTAGAAATTACTAAACTTAATAAAGTACATCATGAAACTGTCAGGAAATCTTATATAATGTATATCAGCAGGCTGCACTAATTCTTTAAATAATATTTTTATTTTTTGACAATTTCTTATATGTATACAACGAACGTTCTTTGGTATGCTACTCGAATCACCTCTACCTTCGGCCCCTCACTCCCTTGGGCCTTGTTTCTCAACTAGTCACTGAATCAAGAAATGCTCTGATTCCAGAATGGTGGGCAGAAAGAATGTAATTTAAACTTTGTGAAATGCTGAAAGATGTGTAAAACTTAAAGAAAATTGAGGAAGGAGGCGGTGATCAGCCTGGCAGCATCCAGAGTATGGAACCTTGTAAGAGTCAGAAGTGTCAAAATCTGATTCCAGGACACAACTGTCCTGACCTAGATTCACAGGCAAGAGAAGGCATTGAAACTTAATTGAATTTAAGAAATCTGTCTTAAATTGTATGCATATATGTTTACTGAAAATTAAAACACAGTAGAAAGAATATTTCACTCACTATATGTATCAATTTCTACAAAAAAAACATACTGTCTGGTTGCAACTATTTCAAATATTGACAATGTCTTTGCTGTGGGTGAAAGCATAGTTAACAATTCAGAATAGCATCCCTTGCAATTTAGGAATTCCCCTGTATATCTGAACACAGGAAAAAATATCTGCCAGAATTTACTATTTCATACTTAATGAGAGTCCATATTAAATCTACTTTGAATTTTTTTCCTTTATTTTTTATTTCTTCAAGTTACATCTCAATCGCAGTCCCCTCCCTATTACCCCCTCCAGTCCCACACTCCCACCCTCAAACCCCCATCCTCTTCCTTTTTTTTTTAAGTTTAAGGTATATCTTATTTCCCCCTACAGTTTCCCCTTTCAGTCCAACAAATGGCTCTTTCTCTTATAATAATAAATACAATACAAAACAACAGAGGTAATTAGGTCACAGTTATGAGAGTTATATGGCTTAGCGTACATTCCCAATGTCCAGTCCATATGTATTTGGTACCTGATTTTAATATTCTACTATCTAAACATCTCCATGAGATTAAAGTTCTATATCTAACTCAACATTCATACTAAATTGCAACACATTTTTAAAAGTATCCGCTTAAATCTATAACACTCTCTTGACTCCTAAACAACTCAAAATTTAATCATGAGACTCCAGCTATCCGTTCTTCAACAACCTCATAGACCTTAGAGGGATAAATATATCTGACTTTATAGGAAGAACAGGAGCTGCAGCTTCCAAAACTAAGAAATGACATACCAGTGGCTGCCTGGACAGTTCCCATTTCTCTACATACATTAGAGCATCGATCTTCAGTCATTTGGCCCCGTTTATCTGATAGACATTGATTGTAGAGCACGGGTTATGAAGGACTTGCCTACCCTGTCTTGGCAGAGCTAGGCTGTTGACTTACCTGCTTCCAGGTTTTGTCCTATTTGGAGAGCATTCTGTCTACAGTTGGAGCAATGGGTTTTTCCTACCAAGAGATAGGCTTGCGACTAATTCAATTATCTCCCACTGGAGATTCTCCCATGCTCATCTTCTACTTGGAGGAGAATAGGGGGTGCTGTCAGGAGTTGATATGTCTTGATATAAAAAAATCTAAAGTTACGAAAACATCTTTGAATGACATATTCTGCAGATCTCTTGAGGTTTTTGAAAAGGCCCTACTTGTCTCTTCTATTAGGGTAAGCAGATGTTGCTTGTCTCTTAGCAGCTTTATTTCTGATTAGCTTAGAAAATAACTGTAATAGGCTCTCATAGTACCTAACAGAAAGACGGGCTTGCATATCCATTAGTTTGCATTTCTTAATTATCCTAAACAGTTTATGACAATTAGTAGTAAAAGGCCGAAACATCACATTTCATTTTTTTTCTTTACCTCCTAACCTTTCCATCCCATTTCTCTGGGGTGGGTGTCCTTATATAACAGTCCCTCATCTCAGTTCAGAGGTCGTATGAGGGCCAAGAGCCTCTTCATTCATTGGGGGTCTGCGAGGCAGTACCATCAGTGAAAAGTGTCTCATTGCCCGGGAGAGAGAACTAAAAAATAAACAAACAAATAAGCAGACAAATAGATTAAAAAGATTAAAAAATAGAAGAAAATATATAAAAAATAAAATAAATAAATAAAAAATTAAAAATCTATGTCCAAGTTCCCTTTGGTGTGTTGGTTGTAGTATCGATACCTTCTACTATATAGCTAAAATCCTACTATAAGTGAATAGATGCCATATGCATCCTTCTGAGTCTGGGTTAGCTCACTCAGGATGAGCTTTTCTAGTTCCATCCATTTGGCTGCAAATTGCATAATTTCATTGTTTCTGATAGCTGAATAATATTCCATTGTGTAGATGTACCACAGTTTTTAACCCATTCTTCGGTTGAGGGACATCTGGGTTGTTTCCAGTTTCTAGCTATTACAAATAAGGCTGCTATAAACATAGATGAGGATACTTCCTTATGATTCCTTGAAGAGGCATTTGGGTGTATACACAGAAGTGGTATGGCTGGGTCCTGAGGCAAAGCTATTCCAAGTTTTCTAAGATATCGCCATACTGACCTCCATAGTAGTTGCACAAGCCTGTACTCCCACCAGCAATGGAGTAGGGTACCCCTTTCTCCACACCCTTGCCAGCATGCGATGTCATTTGAGCTTTTGATCTTAGCCATTCTGACAGGTGTGAGAAAGAATCTCAGTATCGTCTTGAGTTGCATTTCTCTGATGATTAAGGATGTTGAGCATTTCTTCAAGTGTCTCTCAGCCATTATGGATTCCTCCTTTGTGAATTCTCTATTTAGCTCTATCCCCCATTTTTTGATTGGATTATTTGATTTCTTGGCATTTAATTTCTTGAGTTCTTTGTAGAATTTGGATATTAGCCCTCTGACAGATGTGGGGTTGGTGAAGATTTTCTCCCAGTCTGTAGGCTGCCATTTGTTCAAATGACAGTGTCTTTTGCCTTACAGAAGATTTTCAGTTTCATGAGGTCCCATTTATTGATTGTTAATCTCAGGTCCTGAGCTGTTGGTGTTCTGTTCAGGAAGTTGTCACCTGTGCCAATGAGTTCGAGGGCTTCTCCCACTTTTTCTTCTAGTAGACTTAGTGTGACCGGCCTTATGTTAAGGTCTTTGATCCATTTGGACTTAAGTTTTGTACAAGGTGATAAGTATGGGTCTAATTTCCTTCTTTTACAAGTGGACATTCAATTGGACAAGCACCATTTGTTGAAAATGCTGTCCTTCCACTGTGTCATTTTGCTTCTTTATCAAAAATAAGTGTGTGGGTCTATTTCTGGATATTCAATTAGATTCCATTGATCTACTGGTCTGTTTCTATACCAATACCATACTGTTTTTACAACTATTGCTCTGTAGTATAGCTTGAAATCTGGGATGGTGATACCTCCAGATGGTTTTTCATTGTACAGGATTGATTTAGCTATTCTGGGATTTTTGTGGTTCCATATTAAATTGAGAATAGCTCTTTCCAAGTCTACAAAAAATTGCGTTGGTATTTTGATAGGAATTGCATTGAATCTATATATTGCTTTTGGTAGGATGGCCATTTTTATTATGTTGATTCTACCTTTCCATGAGTATGGGAGCTCTTTCCATCTTCTAAAAGCCTCTTCCATTTCTTTCTTCAAGGGCTTGAAGTTCTTGTTGTACAGGTCCTTTACTTGCTTGGTTAGAGTTACCCCCACGTATATTGTGAAGGGCCTTGTTTCCTTTATTTCTTTCTCAGCCCATTTGTTTGTTGTATAAAGAAGGGCTTCTGATTTTTTTTTGAATTAATTTTGTATCCAGTCACTTTGCTGAAGGTGTTTATTATCTGTAAGATTTCTCTGGTGGAATTTTTGGGGTCGATTATGTATACCATCATATCATCTGCAAATAGGGATAATTTGGCTTCTTCATTTCCAATGTTTATCCCCTTGATCTCCTTTAGTTGTCTTATTGCTCTAGCAAGAACTTCAAGTACTATATTGAAGAGATATGGTGAAAGTGGACATCCTTGTCTTGTCCCTGAGTTTAGAGGAAATGCTTCAAGTTTCTGTCCATTTAATTTGATGTTGGCCACTGGCCTGCTGTATATTGTCTTTATTATTTCTAGGTACAGTCCTTGTATGCACGTTCTCTCCAGAACTTTTAGCATAAAGGGGTGTTGGATTTTGTCAAATGCTTTTTCTGCATCTAGTGAGATTATCATGTTTTTTTTTTTCTTTCATCTTGTTTATATGGTGAATGACGTTGATAGACATTCGTATGTTGAACCATCCCTGCATTCCTGGGATGAAGCCTACTTGATCATGGTGTATGATACTTTTGATGTGTTCTTGAATTCTGTTTGCTAGTATTTTTTTTTTTTTTTTGGTTTTTCGAGACAGGGTTTCTCTGAATATCTCTGGCTGTCCTGGACTCGCTTTGTAGACCAGGCCGGCCTCGAACTCACAAAGATCCGCCTGCCTCTGCCTCCCAAGTGCTGGGATTAAAGGCGTGCGCCACCACCGCCCGGCTGGTTTGCTAGTATTTTATTAAGTATTTTTACATCTATGTTCATGAGGGAGATTGGTCTGAAGTTCTCTTTCTTTGTTGGGTCTTTGTGTGGTTTAGGAATCAGGGTGACTGTGGCCTCATAGAATGAGTTTGACAATGTTCTCTCAGATTCTATTTTGTGAAAGAGTTTGAAAAGTATTGGTGTTAGCTCCTCTTTGAAGGTCCGGTTGAAATCTGTGCTAAAGCCATTTGGCCCTGGGCTTTTTTTGTTTGGGAGATTTTTAATGACTGTTTCTATTTCCTTAGGGGTTATAGGGCTGTTTAATTTGTTTATCTGATGTTGAGTTAGTATCAGTAGGTGGAATCTATCAAGAAAATTGTCCATTTAACTAAAGTTTTCAAATTTGGTGAAGTATACATTTTTAAAGTAGGATCCAAATATTCTCTGGATTTGCTCAATGTCTGTTGTTATTTCTTCCTTTTCATTTCTTATTTTGTTGATTTGTGTTTTCTCCCTCTGTCTTTTAGTTAATTTGGCTAAGGGTCTGTCTATTTTGTTGATTTTCTCGAAGAACCAACTCTTGGTTTCATTGATTCTTTGTATAGTTCTTTTTGTTTCTAAGTTGTTGATTTCAGCCCTAAGTTTGATGATCTCTTGCCTTCTGCTCCTCTTGGGAGTGTTTCCTTTTTTTTTTTTTTTTTCCAATTCACCCAGTTTAGCTGTTAATTCACTAATATGAGCTGTCATAATTTTCTTTTTGAAGGCACTTAGTGCTATGAACTTTCCTCGTAGCACAGCTTTCATTGTGTCCCATAGGTTTGGGTATGATATGTCTTCATTTTCGTTGGATTTTAAGAAGTCTTTGATTTCCTTCTTTATTTCTTCCCTAACCCAGTGGTCCTCTAGTAAAGAGTTGTTCAATTTCCATGTGAGTGTAGACTTTCTGTTGATTCTTTTGCTATTGAAGTCCAGCTTTATTCCATGGTGGTCTGATAAGATACAAGGGGTTATTTCAATTTTCTTGTATCTGTTGAGGCTATCTTTGTGTCCAACTATATGGTCGATTTTGGAGAAGGTTCCGTGAGGTGCTGAGAAGAAGGTGTATTCTTTTGTGTTTGGGTGAAACGTTCTGTAGATATCTGTTAGGTCCATTTGGTTCGTGATCTCTGTTAGACACATTATTTCTCTATTTGGCTTCTGTCTTGATGATCTGTCCATCGTTGTGAGTGGGGTGCTGAAGTCTCCCACTATTAAAGTTTTTCAATCGATGTGTGATTTAAGTTTTAGAAGCGTTTCTTTTATAAATGTAGGTGCCTTTGTATTTGGGGCATAGATGTTCAATATTGAGATTTCCTCTTGGTGGATATTTCCTTTAATGAGTATGTAATGCCCTTCTCTGTCTTTTTTTATTTACTTCAATTGGAAGTCTATTTTGTTTGATATTAGGGTGGCTACTCCAGCTTGTTTCCTGGGTCCATTTGCTTGGAAGACCTTTTCCCAACCCTTTACTCTGAGATAGTGTTTATCTTCAATAATGAGATGTGTTTCTTGTATACAGCAAAAAGATGGGTCTTGTTTACAGATCCAGTCTGTAAGTCTGTGTCTTTTTATTTGCGAGTTTAATCCACTGATGTTGATGGATATTAGTGACCAGGGGTTGTTATTTCCCATTATTTTGGTATAGCTGTTTTTCTTGTGTTTCTTTTTGTTTAGTTGCTGTGGAGGTTGCTATTTTCTCTGTTTTGTTGGGTTTAGTTATCTTCTCTTTGTTGGAATTTTCCTTCTAGGATCTTCTGTAGGGCTGGGTTTGTGAGGAGATATTGTTTGAATTTGATTTTGTCATGTAATATCTTGTTTTCTCCTTCTATGTTGATAGAGAGTTTTGCTGGGTATAGTAGTCTGACTGGGCACCTATGTTCTCTCAGAGATTGTAGGACATCTGTCCAGGCCCTCCTAGCTTTTAAAGTTTCTGAGGAGAAGTCAGGTGTGATTCTGATGTTTCTGCCATTGTATGTGACTTGGCCTTTTTCTCTTACAGCTTTTAATATCCTTTCTTTGTTCTCTACATTTGGAGTTTCTATTATTATGTGGCAAGAGGAGTTTCTTTTCTGATATAACCTGTTTGGTGTTCTGTAAACCTCTTGGATTTTTACTGGCATCTCTTTCTTTAGGTTTGGGAAGTTTTCTTCTATGATTTTGTTGAAGATATTTCCTGGACCATGGAGTCGGGAGTCTTCTCTTTCCTCTGTGCCTATAATTCTTAGGTTCTGTCTTTTTGTTGAGTCCTTGATTTCTTGGATGTTGTGGGTGAGAGATTTTTAGCTTTCTCATTTTCTTTGGATGTTGCACTGATTTCTTCCATCGAATCTTCCATGCCTGAGATCCTGTCTTCCATCTCTTGCATCCTATTTTTGATACTCACATCTGTAATTTCTGTTCTCTTCCTGTGATTCTTCATTTCCTCTTTTAACTCTGCCTGTGTTTTCTTTATTGTTTCCATTTCTATTTTCATTTCTTTAATGGTATTGCTCATTTTGTTCATTTCCTTCTCCAGTTTGCTTGTTTTTGTCTGGAAATCTTTCATTGCTCTGTCCTTTTCTTGTTCAAGCTGAGTCACCTTGGCTTGGAGCTCTTTAATGGTGTTATTAACTGTTTTGACTTGTAAAATTGTGGCTTCTTTGAATTACTTTATAGATTTAAGTTCTTCTTGAAGGGACTCTATCACTTTCCATAATGTAGAATTGTCGTTTTCATGTGTTTCAGTTATGGTGAGGTGGTTCGGGCTGGATGGAATAGTGTTGCTTTCTTTTGTTGGAGACATTTAGCTCTGTTTTTGTTTTGTTTTGTTTTGTTTTGTTTTGTTTTGTTTTGTTTTGTTTTGTTTTTTTGGTCTGGGGCCTCTGGCCATGTGGAATTTTTTTGCAGTCTTCTGGACTTTAGTCCAAAGGGGGTGCTTTGGTGTAGGATTCGAGTTGCCTTACTCTACCCTTGTAAGGTGAGTCATTCAGCCCTGCCTCCTAGGTGGAGACCTAATTAATCTAGGTGGTGGAGCTGTGTACAAGTAAGCTCTGGTTCCCTGCCGGAAGGGCCAGTACTAGTACAAAAGTCCAATATAAGACAGTTTCAAATATCTCGCAGTTTGCCCAGGGTTAGTTCCTATAGTGGGTAAATCTGCCTGCCCTTCAGCCCCAGTAGCCTTGCCACTCCCGCGGCTTGGAAACTGGCCAGTGATGTCACAGCAGTGGTGTTGAGATCTTCAGTCTGAAGGCACTTTGCAGCCAAGCTATGCTCACTTGCAAGGGTCACAACCTTTCACCAGAGACCTGGGAGTGCCCAGCAGGGTGGGAATTATCTCTGCTGAGTTTTATATTGGAACTTACTGGGAGTCTTTCCTGGTGGGGGATGGGTGGTCCCGATTCCCGGGTCCAGAGGCTTCCTTGTGTGTCTGAGAGTGGGAAGGAGCATCCTGCCCAGGGACTCTCAGTGGTCCCTGGGTAGCTGGGTGAGATTTAGAAGGAGTCGTGTCATTTGTACAGCATCCTGCAACACTCGCCACCTTGTGACTGTTAACCCCTAAATCAAAATACATCAGTGCAGGCCACCGCCATCTTGGATCCCCTCTACCTTGACATTTTAAAGCAGTTTTTGTTACCATGATTTAATGTGCTTTGAATCTACAAAGACAAAGTGTTTCATTTTGAGAATGGATATTTTTTAATTATATGGTGTTTACTACTCTTAAAAATGTGACAAAGTAAATTCTAAATCTTTACTTAGACCTTTTTCATATGTAAATGTAAATTATCTTATTTGATATTCTCTCTTTCAAATACCTGTCTTGATCTCTAGTTGATGGCCTCAAGTAAAATCATATGGAAGTCACACTTCATGGAAATTTGCATTTTTAGACTCCCAAAAGGAAAAAGTCCTCAATAAAGACAAAGTACTCAAAAAAGAAAAAAAAAGTACATTTTATTAACTGTAGTCAAATTGTTTCTGTGCAATACTTTTTCTAATTCCTTTTCTGTCTTTTTTCGAGATGTGTGCTGTTATTTCTTTCTTTTTTTTTTTTTTTTCGAGACAGGGTTTCTCTGTGTAACAGCTCTGGCTGTCCTGGTTTCACTTTTGTAGACCAGGCTGGCCTCGAACTCACAGAGATCCGCCTGCCTCTGCCTCCCAAGTGCTGGGATTAAAGGCGTGAGCCACCACCGCCCGGCCAAAGAGAAGACTGTTATTTCTTATAAATAACTTTTCTCCAAAATTTGTTGTTCTTATCCCATTTCAATTAATTCTTCTATATTTTATCCTATGGTGTTTGGTTATATAGTAATATATCCTAGAATTTCTGTTTTGTCTTTTTTTTTATATTTTTGTCTTTATTTTTCCCCACCCCTATGAATTTGAGGACCAGACACAGTCTATGGTTACTAGGCAAGTCCTCTCCAAAAATGAATTAAAAGCCCAATCTCAAGGCAAATTGAATGAAAAATTTTAAATATAGGTAATTAAAATTATCTAAAGTGTTTAGTCATTAATGGTTCCAGGTTTTTTTAGTTTATTCTTTGATATTTTCATATATGAGTGTAATATATATTGAGCATACCTACCCATCACTCACTATATTCAATGGCCAAATTTATTTAAGCAAAATAACTTTCAATATGGAATGTAGCCTCTTGACTCCATTATCTGAAGTAAAGTACTAATACATGCATGGATTGTATTTTACAGTAAGTCAAAGGTACTATAAATTCAGGAACAAGGAGTTCACTGTTTCTGTGTTCTGGAGCAATTACTCCATCTAAGAGGTTGAGTTTTATAATCTGACAACTTAGAATTCTTAGATTTTTCACATTAAACTCAGAGCTAAAGAAAAGCATTCTTTTATTCTATAGGAAAAACTGTGAAACACATATGTATGTGAGATACCAATATCATTATTCAAGCCAGGAACCCTCAACAAAGGTCTAGCACACTTCATCATGGTGCCACTCTATGTAGAAAATTACTGAAAAACAAAACTTACAATGTGTAAACCCCTTTGAAAATTTCAAGCAAGTTGCAACAATAAACTTCTGTGACAGAAGTCTGTTGTCAATAGGGGAAATTTTTAGGCTATATGAAGGAACTTCTCCAAATAGAGCTATGAATTTATCAGAATTAAATAAAATAAAGATGGTGTGTTTTTTTTTGACTAGGTGGCATATGTTTGTAGATATTGGAGCTGTGAGCTGAGTGGTGGCAATGCATTTTTAATCTAAGTTTTGTCATTTGTCTTCAGTTTTAATTTGCTCTCTCAAGTTAGTGTAGAATAGTCATTTCCTTAGTCTCATTCACAGTGTAGAATTAAAACTGATGCCTGTTCATTAGATGTCAACATGATTGACAAATAAATCATATCTTCTCCCCATCAAAACTGAAAAACAGTGGAAATATTGAATCTACTACAATACATAATTTATTAGAAAAAACACTCAGAAAATGTCCTCTAATTTTTGTTTCTGTGTTTTTTAACTTAATTTTTGTGGAAAATATTTTTGTACAATATGTGTGGCGAGCCACAAAACTGTGGTGAGCCGCAACCCTAAGATGGCGCCTGGCTTGATGCCAGAAATAAGCCTTAGTTGGTAGCAGCTGCCTAGCCCAGTGTGCTTCCTCCTTTTGTGAGCCTATCTTGGATCGCTAGGTGGCATGATCTGATTGGGTTTGAGTAGGCATATAAGGGCTTGGGGGAGGAGAAGCAGGGACACAAGCAGAGAAGCAGAGACACAAGCAAGGACTCGGAAGACTGTTTTCAAGGGACCTGAATAAACTGCTTGAGAAGAGCTTTTGCGAGTTGCGTCATTCTTGCTGGTTGAGGGGGACGCGACAAATATGGTCTGATCATGGTTTGTCCTTTTTCATTTCCTTTCAGATCCTCCCTGCTTCTTCCCCATGCAACTCCAAACCTCTTCTCTCTACTTGAAAACAATCAGGCCAATAAAAAACCAAAATTAAGAAAAAGAGAGAACAGACAGAGAAAGAACTACATCAAAGAAAAGCACAAGCAATGTATACACCCAATAAAACTAAAAAAAGAAACTATACCAAGTAAAGTTTAAAAAAAATTCCAAGCAAAGAAATATCAGACAAAACAACCCCCAAATACTATTGAGCTCATATTTTGTTGGTCCTCTACTTCTGAGTATGGGACTTCCCTTAAGCATAGTTTGGACCCAGTGAGATGCTATTAGAGAAAATAGAATTTTTCTTTTATTGTCAATTGGCAATATCTTCTTGGTAAGGTATGAGGACTAACATCCAGTTCCATTCTCAGTACTGAGCCTGAAAATGTCCACTTTCAACATATTCTTTGAAGTATTTTATACATTAGATAACAGGAATGGACTAAATATCTCATGGTGGTGTAATTCTTGATTCTCTACATTCTCAATGGAATGGGGTGAAGTCATTAAGAAAATGGCACAACATGATCTCAAATGAATATACCTTTGTTGATAGTTAGAGTTGGCTATAGTTAATTAAACACAAACACGTGGATATTGGATAAATATATATAAAAGGAAATCAGGCCTTAAAATAGTTACCACTTAATAAACATGTGCAAAAAGATTTGAAAATTATGAACATTTACATGAATATGGCACAGTTATTAGTGTGCAGGGTCAAAAGGATCCATATAAATGGTTTAGATTTTTGGAACAGCTAGACTTTTCATTGGAAAGAAAAAAATGCTGAACTGATAAATTGGCATTTGTATCAGGATTCTTCTACAGATAAACTTCAGGAGAGACAGCTTAATGCTTTGGAAAACTATTGATGTTTGGATCATAAGTTTATCTTATGACCTCCATCAAGATGTAACCTTGTACCCCTCCATCTCAAGCCACCTGCCAGGAGCATCTTCTATGCCTTGATTTCTCTTTTCCTTTGAAACTGCAACATGTACCACTGAGTCCAACCTGCAGATGTTACACATTTTTGTTTGACCCCTCACACTTTCAACTACACTATATGTTTCTGCTGTTTGGCAGTTTTGTCAACTATACACAAGCTAGAGTTATAGAGGCAAAGGAATCTTAATTGAGAAAATGCTTCCATCAGACTGTCCTATAGTTAAGGTTGTAGGACAATTTTTTATTAATGATTGATATTGGAGGACCCAGATCGCTGGAAGCAGTGCCACCCAGGATAGATGGTCCTGGGAGGTATATAAAAAAATCAGTTTGAACAAGCCATAGGTTGCAAGCCCATAATCAACATCCCTTTGTGATATCTTCTTCAGTTTCTGTCTCCTGACTTCTCTTCATAATGGATCATAAGCTATAAGGTGAAATAAGCCCTTTCTTTTCCAAATTGTTTTTGGTTTTGTTATTTTGTCATAGTAATAGAAATCAAACAAATACAATGTCTTTCACCATTTTATAGGGGTGTTCCCTATGTCTTGAATGAATTTTCACTCCTTTTGTTAGTGTATTTACTGGGGAGCTTAATAGAATACTGAAAGTTCATCTGTACCATCGTTGAAACAACTGATTAAGATATTGATCTATATACACATAAATATCAAAAACCTTGACTATCTTTCACTAGATTTGTGGTTTTGGTCCCCAGTGTTAATTTTGTGTTGACCAAGCTTTAGTTAGGCTTCAGAGGCCTGGGAATTTTGAGTAGGCCCTGAGCTATGGGTCATCTTGCCCTAGAATCTATCACTTACCACCTCCTAGGGCTTGGAAGCCCTAAATGTTACCAGGAGGCAAAGCTCCTGCTTGGATATGGCTGGTTCCCAGAGCAACCAGGGAGAACAACAGAAACCACAGGTTGCCAATGATCATGAGTTTGGAAATCCCCACCTTGTTTCTTAGGTTACCTATGCTAGCCAATCAAAGTACTGTTGCTTGATGATGCTCGATTCTGCCTTGCTGAAATGTATTTAACCTGAACTGAGATTCTGCTTGGGGGTTCCCTCCTTCTCCTTGCATGGAGAAGTTTTGAGGGTGACATCGGCATGCTATTAATAAAATCCTCTTGCATTTTGCAACGTTCTCAAGCTCCTGGTGATTCCTTGGTCATCCCACATTTGGGTTCAGGAATCTGTTCCTTGACCCTTACAATGTGATATAGAATTCTGTTCTGTTTTGATCTTACACTGAAAGATCAAAAGCTACTGTGGAACTGGTGGCTGTCTTAAGTGCATCAGCTATTCAATCATTTTGCTCTCTACATACTGTGATAAATGGACTTAGGCCTGATTATACAGATTTTCCCATATATAAACACAATACAAAGGATACTGAGAATATGCACAGTTATTTTTAAATACTTCTAATTTTACTCCTCACCTCAAAAGTAACTGTTCAACAATATTTCACAATTTAAGGAATTGGGTTGGACATCCAAAACCCAGAAGCTGTTTTCAACTGATAAACACTTGCAAATGAAAATTTAGTTTTCTCCAAGGGAGTCTCACTGAGAAAACAACCTAATCTTAAAGGTAGATTGCATGTAGTTGGCCAACAAAAAAATGAAGTTAACAGTATCTTTGGACATTTCTTATCTCCTAAGATATTGTCAAGGCCTTTTACAGATTTTTATCTTTGTTTATATTTATCAATCTATTTATTTTTTTAGATTCATTTATTTTCTGTTTTTATCTTATAGATCCTTTTGCATATATTATAGATTCTGATTTTAAATTTTTATGGAATTCATGAGTGTGAAAATGAGTGTCTCTGCATTTATATCAGTTTCCTGTGCCTTTTCGTAGGCTTTGTTTTCTTTTTGTTTGTACTGTTCTATTTCACTATGTTTATTTTATTTTATGTTTTTATTTTATTTTATTATTTTTCCTTATAAGCCTGTTTGTCTTCAAATGAGATTTAGAAATGGATATGGATAGAAGAGGAGGAGGGTGTAATAGCTCTCATATAAGTTTGCCCACGCATTTTAGCTTAGGACTTTTGGTTGGGATGTTGGTGGAATAGGAATGTCAGCTGGGTGCTTCATCAGCATCTCTGAGCTAGAAAGTTTCCAATCCAGCATCTGGCTCCTAAGTCTTCATTGGTGAAATCAAATGACTTGGATGTTTTAGGTTTTTAAACAACAATATAAATTCTGGAATTGAGTAACAGTTTAATAGTTGTGGAGTGGTTTGTTACAGGCAGCACGAAAATTGGTTTTGATCTTTCTTAAAATTTTATAACAGGATATTTCTCTGTAGCACAGGGTAGCCTGGAACTCATTAGGTAGCTCAGGTTGGTCTTAAACTACTGACAATCCTCATGTTTTTCCATCTCGGGCTCTTGCATCCTGAATTTACAGATGTGAGTCACCACCTTGTCTAGGTAGCCTTCTTCATATATATAAAACTTTGCTAACACACCCCTCATTACTTAATAGTGCAGTAAGATTGGGGAGGGACACCCTTAGCCTGTTTTTTTGTTAACTCATGGCCTCTCTTTGATATGGTTCATATTTATGAAAAAAAAAACTGTTGCTAACTTTGCATAATGCAAATAAAGAAAAATAAAAATGCAGGGCTCTTTCCTAAGATTCTACACAAAGGTAATCTACTGAGTTAAGCCCTTCTTGTAAGTCAATAATGAAGGTTAAGGCTGCCCTCATGAGGCTAAAGAGATGACTTGATCCTTAAAGTGCTTTGTTACCTAAACCTGAAGATGTGAGTTCAATTCTCAACATCCACATAAAAGCCAGGTTCAGTAACATGTGCCTCAAAACCAAGCACTGAGCAAGAAACAGGAAGATGCCTATGGCTTACTGTACAGACCATCTAGCCAAAAAATGATTCTAAGTCAAGGGACAAAATGCCTTACCAAAAATACACAACATAGAGAGAAATTAAGATACCTACTATCTACCTGTGACACAAACATACACGCACACACACACATACATGCAAACGGAATACTGCTTTAATCAACTAATTGTGGCTATAGGATTGTAGTTCAATTTAAATATTCATTTTCATTAAAGGAAAAGAAGAGATAAAAATGTCCTTTATCAAATGACCTGACAGTTATCAAAAGAGATAAATTATCTTGTACAACAAAACAACTTATGTTAAAATTAATGGCATGCTTCTACATGCACTAAAGTTTCCATAAAACCCAGTGAGGTGGATATCATTATTTTTATCTCAGCTATTGTTTCTCAAATTATCTTAAATGATGAGAGAATATTGTTTTATATACATATAAAATATAATTTATTTCTAAGTAATTTCATTTGTCTGTATGATACATCTCTTTTCTTCATTGCCTGTCAAATCCATAAAAAATTCTGTAATCTAGATTGCTTTCAAATTTGCATTATGAAAATGCAATGATATATGGCTATTGGCTCTTGTACCCAACTTAGCTTCAATCTATAAATTCAAATGTTGGGAGAAGCCATACATAGGCTGAACCCACCTACAACAAGGACAACTGAAGACCAGTCTCTCGATTCCCAGGCATTCCTACAATCGCTTTAGGGTTAAATAGTTATATAGCTATAGTCAGTGAGACAAAGCAGTAGGTAATGGAGTTTGAAATCAAGCCTGGCAGTCTGAGTTTAATCCCAGGATTCAGATAGAGAATAGAGACCTGACCCCCATGAGTTGTCCCCTATTGTCCACATGAATGCATACATAGAGAAAAACAGAAGGACAGACAGTCACACATACTCTGTTTCTGTTTCTCTTTCTCTCTGTTTCTCTCTCTCACACACATACAATACAATGTTCAACATAGTTCAGATTTCATAAAGGGATTTTGTTGGTGTCTCTGCCCTTCCGTGTGCTTCACTGTGCCTGATAATATTACTTTGTGTCTTAAGTGTCAGTATGTGAGCTCCAGACCTGGAATCTTTGCCTTAGGGTGGTTACCTTTAGGTTTATACTTAATAGATGAACAGATTTATATCCATCTAAAGACATGATATGGACATTCTTTCTGCTTTCTGTGTATGTCATGCCAAACATTGAGAGATAACACTACTCACTCCATCTGTACTTTGCCTTTGCCTTGTGTATTAGTTGACAGCAAGACTGGACTCCTGATGATGGTTGTTTCTAATCTTTTATGTTCTTTTGGCTCTCTCTCTCTCTCCCATGAAATAAATTTGGTTCAATGATTCTTTATTGTGCATCCTATTATTGAAATAAAAGACAGTACATTTTGTGTGTGTTTTCCTTCTATATTTTCTGACAACTTGGTTATTTTTGTTATTTTCTCCATGTATCATACATCTTTACAATCAAATATATGTATATATTATAGTTATTTTGTGTTACAACATGTTATTCATTCCTATTTGTTATTATGGAACTTTGCCATCCTTTTTAATATTAAATCTAAACAGTTTTTCAGTTTCAGTGACACATAAAATCATGGGAGGATGATTCCCTTCTCCAGAGATTGTTAAATAATATCCAGTTAGATAAAGGACAATATCATCCACAGCACCGAGGAACTGGAACGCCTTTCCTGGATCTCAGATGAAGTTGAAAACTCATGGATTTAATTATGGTGCTACTTTTAGCAATGAACATTAAGCTTTCTTATCTATAGGAACTAAGAATCCAGGACAAAATGAGATTAGGTAGATAAATGATAGATTATATACAGGAAAAATAAAAGTGAGTGGGACTTGGACAATATAAGTTACCTGTCATGGTGTCTCACCTGTAACAGATATTTGTGGTCCCTCATGTACTTCTATAATTTAACATAAGGTCATTGATTAATTCTCATTAGACAGTGTTCTTTTGTGATGAAGCTTTGGGTGCAGAGATCTTTATGGTGTGATACATTGCAATGACAAAAATACTTTAATAAAAGCCAGCTCTTGGATTTCCATAAGTTCAAGTCTTTGAAATTAGTCAGCAGTGACTACATGGAGCAAATTCCTAACACAAATGAATATGATTTTTCTCACCTTTCTGCCACTGTGAGTAAGTGCCTTAGCACCTCTAGAAATTAAACTCATGAATAAACTACAGTGTAACTGAACATTTTATTATCTTATTAATAAATGACAATCAACTACTTACAATGTGAAAACATTCTCAGGCTTTTGAATGGCTGCAAGATTATAGTGAATGAAGCCCAAGTGTAAGAATTGAAAGTTGTCACTCTCATAATCATAAATATGAAATTAAGACTGTCTAATCATAATGATTCTTTCACGGTACTCATATTTGAAAATCTGGGATTTTTACAAATAATGTCTTGATGATAAGTCATATATGTACCCAGGAAGACTTCAATGTTAAGATCCAGGCAGATATTCTTTCAAATGGATGATTCTCAAGAAAGATTTGTTGAGTTAGTAGTATGTCAAAGAAGCTGTTGACACATTAAAGTTCCAGTGTTACAAAAAAATAAAATACAAAACAAAACCAAAAGCTGACTAGTCCAATAAGACTGACACAATCTTGACTATTGAACAAAGTACCTCTGATGAGTAACATTGATTTTGGATAGTCCACTTGACCAAATTTAATATCATGCATGAAATGACCACTCAGGTATATGTGAGACTCTAGATAGACCGAGCAAGCAAAAAAGAACAAGCTCATAAGCAGCACTCCTCCATGAACTCTGCATCAGCTCCTGTTCTGGGTCCTGCCCTGATTGTCTTCTATAATGAACTGGTATTTGGAAGAGTAGGTGAAGTAAATATGTTTCTCTGAACATATATTTCAGTCCAGGTGTTCACCAAATCAATAAAAACCCAAAACAAGATAATTTTTGTGAATATATTCTAGGAGTAATATGAAAAGTAATAGTGTACCTGTACCTCTGTCAGCCAATTGATTAAAAAAAAAGTGAAGTATAAAGCTATGATCTACAGATAAAGGTGAGTAGGCCCCCTGCCTGCTATTCCATTCAAGATTCTAAGGCAGAAGACCTCATGGGGAGCCAACTCAGAGGGTCACAAAGCACACAGGGAGGCCATATTGCATGTCAGCAATTTCAAGTCTTTGGGAATACTCTCCAGCCACCGGCAAATGAACCTGATTTTTTTCTGTATTTTGGCACCTTTTGCTGCTTACTTTAAGTAAATTGTTTAGCTCCACTAAAAATATTTAATTTTTAAATTTCTTTACATGTAATCTTAGTGGAATGTCTCAACAAACAAGTAATGTGATTTATGTGAAAATGTTTAGCAAAGTGTCAAAGTAAACTTTTACTAAATATATAAAGATTTTATGAAGGGAATTACAATAATAGTATTAGTACCAATTGTAACTGTGAGCATTATCATTAACATTATTGTTGCTTTATTAAAAACATTACTCCAATGTATTATTTAGTGTTAGTATTGGTAACACTTTCTAATGATAATAAACTCACGGTTTATCTAGTTTCATGATCACCCTCTTATTCAAATTTTCATATAAAATTTATCATGTTCGTCCTCTAAAATTTGTAGAGAAAATTGTAAACAATATAATGAAAGCTGTTCCTTTGCAAGAATTCTGTCTTCATACTACAGGATGCAGACTCTTTACCTACTTCTAATCTTAAACTGTGGTCACAGTATATTCCTAACTATTGATGTGTGTGTACAATGCGACATTGTCAACACTGCACTTTTTCACAGAAGGGCAAAGCTTTTGTCATGGGCTGGTTTCAAGGATAATTCTCCTGTCAAAGCTGAGAACTGGGTGAGATTATAGTAATAAATCTATGCAAACCACAATTTAACAATGTTATGGTCTTTAATGTTTGTTGAAGTACTTGGGGAAATCTATAGCAATATATAAGTGTTAGTGTTTATGATTGCACCATTACATTGGCTTGGCTGTTATTTCACTACATGGAAATGGAATTTTTCATGAATCACTTTATAATCTTGAAGAAGCTACAATCGAAAAGAAAAAAAATGTACAGAATAGTGTTCAGAAATTTAACAAGGCCATGTTTAAGTTTGCCAAGTGTGTCTCAATCTCTTAACTCCACTGTATGTTTAAGTCTTCCTCTGTAAAATGAGCATGACAATCTCATATTTCAGGTTGCAGGATTGTGGAGATTTGGAAATATGAATATATAAACAGGTAATTATTTTAAAATTCTATCCTGTCATAAATATATGCACAACTCAAGCTTCTTTACTAATTCAAACTTGAAAATGCAACCAAACAACTGAGGCTGTATTTATCATGCTGTTTCTTAATGTGAATAGTCAAGAGGAAAGACTTCAGTGTGTATCCATCCCACTTTAAGCAAATGTTTAACTGAAAAATGAAGTTTCTGTCTCCTTGTCTTACAGATATTTCTGCCACCTAATCATCATCAAAAACGAAGACCTGGAAGTAACTGGAATGGACTTGTGACCCTTGCTATCCTTCATTGTTGGTGGGAGTGCAAATTTCTACAACTACTCTGGAAATCAATCTGGTGATAGCTCAGAAAATTGGGAATAGTTCTAACTCAAGACCCATCTATAACACTTCTGGGCATGTCCCAAAAGATTCTCTACCAAAGAACAAAGACATTGGCTCAACTATGTTCATAACACCCAAGAATTATACAAGAAAACCAACAGAGTCAGCTAACCTAGGGCCCTGGGGGCTTACAGATACTGAAGCACCAAACAAAAAGCATATGGAGACTGGACCTAGGCCCCCCTACACATATGTGGCTGATAGGCAGCTTGGTCTTATGCAGATCTCTTAGCAAGTGAAGTAGGGGGCTGCTTCTGGCATGGACTTTATTGTCTGTTCATTGGAAGGAGGGAGTGGGCTGCAATCAGGATTTAACTTGAATAAATAAATAAAATAATAAATAAATTTTTAAAAGCTGACTTCTGAAAATCCACTTAGATAATATGTTTAAATAGTATTGGAACAGATTTCTTTAAAAGTGATGTTCCATACCATGTAGGCATCAGAAAGCAGAATAACTATTCATCGGTATGATTAATTGTATGTTTATAATTAAGATTCCTGGGATATGTGACTTCTAAACAAGTGTCTTTTTCTTTCTCTTAGTCAACATGTACTCATTGTATAGGCCAAACTAATAAACTCCCTATCATCGGTATACACATCTTAATGTTATTTCTTACAATTATAATTATACAATTATATTTCTTACAATTATATATATGAGCATATGATGAAAAGTTCTTCATAAAAATATCAGAAGTATTTGTGTCTACTTGGAGATAGATTAAAATATGTATATGTGAATATGATTATATATATGTGCACACACTTTGTTTTTGGGAACTCTGTGAAGTATTTAGGCACTTCAGAGTTGCTATGTATTATCTTAATTGTTAAAATAGTATCAGGGTATGACACCATTGTTTTGTATATTATAGTTAAAACTCTTTGGAATTTCTCTTCAGACAACCTTTCCATATGTTTCTGTCTAGCCCCTAACATAAACTCTATATAAGCCAGATTAATATATAGATTTTCTTAAGCTGTGCTTTACAATTCTTTTAGTTTAATTTATCACAATTTTAATGTATAGTGTGTGTGTGTGTGTGTGTGTGTGTGTGTGTGCGTGTGTGTGTTCTATGGACCATCTTTATGCAAAACATGGAGGTCCATAAGAGGACATCATATCCTATAGAACTAGACACATATGGTTGTGAATCACCATATGGGAACAAAATTCAGATCCTCTGCAAAAGTAGAAAGTGCATCCAACCACTGAACTGTACTAGTATGGCTTACATTGTTCTCTGGTTTAAAATATTTCTTGATTAGCATTCTTGATTTATCTGATTGTTTCTTAATCAGAACTATCTTCTCCATGTATCTGCCCCCCACCTCAGTTTGTTAGTCAAATGAGATCTAAGAGCTTCCTCTTGCACAAGGGGCACTGGGTGAAATGTCCCACTAACAGGTAACCAAGTCCATGTTCCTGGTCTTTTGTGATGGAGGCACTCCACACCAGAGGGGTGGGATGGGTAGGAAAGGGGGTGTAAGGTGGGAGGGTGGGAACTGGAGGGGGTGGAGGGAGAGGGCAGTAATGGAGATGTAACTTGAAGTAATAAATAAATGTTATATATAAAAAAGAACTGTCTTCTCTGGATTTAAATAAATATTAAACATTATTTAGCCATCTTTTCAGACTCTCAAAATAAATGTACAAATAGAAGCAATTAGATGATTCAAATCATTTGTCTTTATCATTTATGTTCTGTATTTTCAGTCATCAAAGGAGTTTTTGTTTTATTACAAAAGCATTAAATTATTGCCTACCACCTACTTCCATTGAGGATTTGAATAATAACTTATAATAAAAGAATTTAATGGGACTCTCACAGTAAATAGAAAATCAAACACTGAAAAATGATATGTCAATCATTGGCCCAGGCTTATTTAAAACCCTTAACAATTGATACATTTTTTTTCTTTCTAGGCTTCAAGAGAATAGATGTACTCTACCTTAAAAACATCCTACTTGACTACAAGGTGGAGTTAATAGGTGAAATGGAATCCTTCTCCTCCAAGTGAAATGGGTCAAATCACAAATTTGGGAAGTTTAAATCTTTCTCTCTCTCTCTCTCTCTCTCTCTCTCTCTCTCTCTCTCTCTGATTGTTTTAGTTGCAAGATAAATTATAGTTTATTAAAAATGTTTTCACTATGGTACTGGAGAGATGCTTCAATGGTTAGGAGCTTGCTGTTCTTGCAAAGTATTGAGGTTTGAGATACAGCACCCAAAAGGTGGTTCAAAACTGTCTCTAACTTCATATCAACTGGATCCACATCATCCTCTGACCTTCTTGGGCATCAGGCATACACATGGTGCATATACACACATGTAGGCAAAAGTCTCATATACACAAAATAAAATAAGTAAACATTTTAAAAAATTAAAAATGAAAGTATTTTCACTAAATATTAATAAATATTAGTTGTGTGTACTGTTTAAATTAAATTCAAAACTCCGCTATTGAAAGTAAGACATTGTATATAAATATTACAATGCCAAGATAGAATATAAGAAAGTAGCAAAGATCTTCCATACAAATTAGCAATTTCAGAAGCACAGACTGTAAAAGAGGTCTTTTTACATCATCAGACACATTTTTTAATAACTGGCTCTACTTTTTATGTCCAATAACAGTCAGAGAGAATTCTGTAGGTGTGAAAAGTTGTACTTAACATAAAACCACTTTATGTCTGAAGAAACAACTGAATACAGATGCATTTCAGGATATTATGCCAACAATGGGAGCTGTATAATATTTTATATTAGGATAAAACTTTTCAGTGAAATATATGATCAGTTTTAGTCTCATAGTTAAATTTTGAGTTGTTTAGGAATCAAGAGGGCGTTCTGGATCTAAGAAGATGTTTTTAAAATTGTGATGCAAGTTAGTATGAAAGCTGAGTTAGATATAGAACTTTAAACTCATGGAGATGGTTAGATAGTAGAATGTTAAAGTCAGGTGCCAAATACATATGGACTGGACATTGGGAATGTATGCTAAGCCATATAACTCTCATAATTGTGGCGTACTTATTTCTGTTGTTTTGTATTGTATTTACTGTCATAAGAGAGGGAACCATTTGTTGGACTGAAAGGGGGAGCTGTTGGGGGGAAAGAGGGTGGAAGGGTGGGACAGGAGGGGGGAGTAGGGAAGGGATTGTGACTGACATGTAACTTGAAGAAATAAAAAAATAAAATATAAAAAAAACAAAAAAGCATATGTATATTCAGAACACTTAGTTTGCAAATGAGAATTAGATTGTGTCCTTTTTTCAGCCTTGACTCTTTTCACCCTTGACAAGACCCTCATGTTCAAGTGATTAATTTTCCAACAGCTTAGATTTGATTGTGTTCTGCATTTCAATTTAATGCCCAATGTTTGGCTTTATTTTTGTATATTTGGACATACTAATTTCAAATTCTTTTTTTTTTCATTAATCTATTTATTCACTGATCACAGTCTCTCCCTCTCCCTCCTCTCCTCCCAACTCCCCTCATACACCCCTTTCCCCTTCACCTCTCCTTGGAGAAGAAGATGTCCCCCATGGGTACAAAACTACCCTGGCACAATAAGTCACTGCAGGACTAGGCACTTCCTCTCCTGTTGTGGCCAGACAAGGCAGCCCAGGTAGGATAATGGGAATTTAAAGTCAGGCATTAGCTTCAGATGGCCCCTCTCCATTTGTTGGGGAACCCACATGAAGACCAAGCTGAACATCTGCTACATATGTGCAGTATGTGAAGGGGTTCTAGGTCCAGCCTATGCATGCTCTTTGATTGGTGTTTCAGTCTCTGTGAGGCTCCATGGATCCAGGTTAGCTGACTCTGTAGGTCTTCTTGTAGAGTCCTTGATGGCTCCAGCTCCCTCAATCCTTCCTACAACTCGTCCACTAGTCTGTTCCAGCTCTGGGTAATGCTGGGTCTCTGCATCAGTTTCCATTAGGTGCTGGGTGTAGCCCATCAGAAGACCGTTACATTAATCCCCTGTCTGCAAGCAAAGCACATTATCATTAATAGTGTCAGCTATTTGCTTTCTCCCATGGGATGGGGCTCAAATTGGGCCCCTCATTGTTTGGCCATTCCTGCAGGCTCTGCTCTATCTTTGTCCCTGCACATCTTGTCAATAGGACAAATTTAGGTCAAAGGTGTTGTGGGTGGATTGGTGACTTTATCCCTCCACTGAAAATCCTGCCTGGCTACAGGAGGTGGCTACTATATCAAGCTCTATATCCCCTAATATAAGCTGATAATTAAGGTCACCCCATAGATGCCCTGGAGCTTCCCCTGACCCAGGTCTCTGGCACTTCCCCTGACCCAGGTTTCTGGCACTTCCCAGAGATGCCCCCCTCACTGAGTTCCATTCTCTCTCCTGTACCATTTACCCCTGCTCTCCCTACACTAGATCACTCCTGTCCCTGTTTCCCTCTCCATCCCCTCTCCCATCCAGTTCCCTCCCTCCATCCACCTCCAATGACTATTTTATTTCCCCTTCTGAGTGACATTCAAACATTCTCCCTTGGGCTTACCTTGTTACTTAGCTTCTTTGGGTCTCTGGATTGTAGCATGATTTTTCTATACTTTATGGCTAATATCAATTTTTAAGTGAGTACATACCATACATTGGGGTTTGGCTTACCTCATTTAAGAAGATCTTTTCTAGTTCCATCCATTTGCAGGCAAATGTTAGAATGTGCTTGTTTTTAATGACTGAGTAATACTTCATTGTGTAAATGTGACACATTTTCTTTATCCATTTGATTGAGGGACATCTAGGTTGTTTCCAGTTTTTGGTTATTACTAGTAAAGCTTCTATGAACATAACTGTTCATGTGTCCCTGTGGTATGACGGGGCTTCTATTGGGCATTTACCCTGGAGTGGTATACATATATAGCACTGGTCTTCAGGTAGATCTATTCCCAATAAGCCTAGACCTCCCCCATTACTAGGAGTCTTACCTAGGGTCACCCTCATAGATTCCTGAACATTTTCATTGTTCTAAATTTCTAGCTCATCGCAGAGATACCTACTCAATCAAGTCTCTCCCTGTACTCTCTGTCTCCATCCTCCTCTTACCAGATCCCTCCTGTTCCCATCCCATCTTTCCCCACCCAGTCCATCTCCCCCATGTTGAATCTATTTCCCCTTCTTAGTGAGACTCAAGCATCCCTCTTTATTAGGAACATAATAGTCTTAAGGTTGATCTAGTCCCAATTTCTGAGAAACTGCCAAACTGATTTCCAAAGTGGTTGTATAAGTTTGCACTCACACAAGCAATGGAGAAGTGTTCTCCCTGCTTCACATCCTCACCTGCAAGAGCTGTGGCTTGAGGTTTTGATTTTAGCCATTTTGATAGATGTCAGATGAAATCTCAATCATTTTGATTTGAGTTTTCCCGATGGCCAAGGATGTTGAACATTTCTTTAAGTGGTTCTCAGCCATTAGAGATTCCTCTATACTGAATTCTCTGTTTAGATCAGTACTCCATTTTTAAATTGGGTTATTTGGTTTGTTGATGTATAGTTTCTTCAGTTCTTTGTATATTTTGGATATCATCCCTCTGTCAGAAATAGGGTTGATGAAGATTTTTTCCCATTCTGTAGATTTCTGGTTTTTTGGGGGTTTTGTTTTGGTTTGGTTTAGTTTTTGTTGTCTTGTGTTGTGCTATGTTTTGATGATGAGGCCTTTTGCCTTTGCCTTACAGAATCTTTTCAGTTTCATAGAGTCCCATTTATTAATCATTGATCTTACTGCCTGAGCTGTTGGTGTTCATTTCATGAAGTTGTCTCCTGTGCCAATGAGTTCAAGGTTTTCCCCACTTCCTCTTCTGCCCAGTTAAGTGTATCAGCTTTTATATTGAGGCCTGTGATCTTAAGAATTGAGTATGATGACAGATATGGATCCATTTGCATTCTTCTACATGTGACATACAGTTAAACCAAGAATATATGTTGAAGATGCTTTCTTTTTTTCATTGTATAATTTTGGCTTCTTTGTCAAAAATCAAGTGTCCATGGGTATATGGAACTTTTTAACTGCTGACTCATTGACTCGATTTCATAAATCAACCAGTCTGTTTTTATGTAGGTATCATGCTATTTTTATCACTATTGCTTTCTAGTATATATTGACATCAGAGATAGTGATACTTCTACAAGTTCTTTTATTATACCCGATTGTTTTAGCTATCCTAGGTTTTCTGATTTTCCATATGAATTTGAGAATTTTTCTTTCAAGTTCTGTAAAGATTTATGTTGGAGTACTGATGGGAATTGCTTTGAATCTGAAGATTTTTTTTTTTTTTGTAGCATGGCCACTTTTTGATATGTTAAGCTTTCTGTTCCATGAGCATTGGAGATGTTTTTCTCTTATGACATCTTTAATTTCTGACTTCAGACACTTGAAATTCTTTTTTTTATTTGAATCCCAAATTGTATTTTCTCTTTTTTTACTTTATTTGTTATTTCTTCAAGTTACATGTCAATCGCAATCCCCTCCCTACTCCCCCCTCCAGTCCCATCCTCCCACTCTTTTCCGCCTCAACCCACCCAACCCCTTCCTTTTTTTTTAAGTTTAAGGTATATCTTTTCCCCCCAACAGCTCCCCCTTTCAGTCCAACAAATGGGTCTTTCTCTTATAATAATAAATACAATACAAAACAACAGAGGTAATTAGGCCACAGTTATGAGAGTTATATGGCTTAGCGTACATTCCCAATATCCAGTCCATACGTATTTGGCACCTGACTTTAACATTCTACTATCTAACCATCTCCATGAGTTTAAAGTTCTATATCTAACACAGCTTTCATACTAACTTGCAACACAATTTTAAAAACATCTTCTTAGATCCATAACACTCTCTTGATTCCTAAACAACTCAAAATTTAATTATGATACTCTAGCTATCTATTCTTCAACCACCTCAGAGACCTGAGAGGGATAAATATATTTGATTATGTAGGAAATGCAGGGCCTGCAGCTTCCAAAACTAAGAAATGACATACCAGTGGCTGCCTGGACAGTTCCCATTTTCTCTCCATACATTACAGAATCGATCTTCAGTCATTTGGCCCCGTTTCTCTGACAGACATTGATTGTAGAGCAGGGATTATGAAGGACTTGCCTACCCTGTCTTGGTAGAGCTAGGCTGTAGACTTACCTGTTTCCAAGTTTTGTCCTTTTTGGACAGCATTCTGTCTACAGTTGGAGCAAGGCGTTTTTCCTGCCAAGATATAGGCTTGCCACTAATTCAGTCATCTCCCACTGGAGATTCTTCGATGCTCATCTTCTGCTTGAGTAGAATAGGGGGTGCTGTCAGGAGTTGACATATCTCGATATCAAAAAAATCTAAAGCTACGAAAACATCTTTGAATGCCATATTCTGCAGATTTCTTGAGGTTTTTGAAGAGGCCCTATCTATCTCCTATATTAGGATAAGCAGATGTTGCTTGTCTCTTAGCAACTTGATTTCTGATTAGCTTAGAAAATAACTATAATAGACTGTCATAGTACCTAACACAATGACAGGCTTGCATGACTATTAGTTTGCATTTCTTAATTATCCTAAACAGTTTATGACAATTAGTAGCAAAAGGCTGAAACTTTACATTTCATTTATTTTCTTTACCCCATAACCCTTCCATCCCATTTCTCTGGAGTGGAGTGTCCCTATATAACAGTCCCTCACCCCAGTTCAGAGGGCATATGAGGGCCAAGAGCCTCCTCATACATTGGGGGTCTATGAGGCAGTACCACCAGTGAAAAGTTTCTCATTCCCGGGAGAGAGAACTAAAAAACAAAGAAACAAATAAGCAGATGAACAGATAAAACTGCCTGGATGGGAGACTAGAAATTCTTGTTGTATAGGACTTTCAGATGTGTGATTAGAGTTACACCAAGGTATTTTATATTGTTTGTGGCCATTGTGAAAGGAATTGGTACCCTAATTTCTTTCTCAGCCTGTTTATCATTTCTGTAAAAGAAGGCTACTAATCTTTTTAGTTAATATTGTATTCAATCACTTTCCTGAAGGTGTTTATCAGTTGTAGGAGTTCTGTGGCAGAACTTTTGGGGTCATTTATGTATCCTATCATATTATCTCCAAGCAGCAATACTTTGACTTCTTCCTTTCCAATTTCAATTTACCTGATATCCTTTTGTTGTCTCATTGCTGTATCTAAAACCTCAAGTACTACGTTGAATAGATAAGGAAAGAGTAGGCAGCCTTGTCTTGTCCCTGATTTTAGTGAAATTGCTTTACATTTCTTTACATGTCATTTGTTGTTGGCTATCAGCTTGTTATATATTGCCTTTAGTGTGATTAGGTATAGGTCTTGTATCCCTGATCACTCTAAGATTGTTATGACGAATGAGTGTTGGATTTTGTCAGAGGCTTTTCAGTATATAATGAGATGATCATGTGTTTTGCATTTCTTCCAGTCTGATTATATGACCAATTACATTGATAACTTTTTTTTTATGTTCAATCATTGCTACAACTCTGGGATGGAGTCTATTTGATCATGGTAGATGATGTTTTTCATGTGTTCTTGGATTCAGTTTTTTAGTATTTTATTGAGTATTTTTGCATAAATGTTCATAATGTTCAAAATTCAAACACATGTTTGGTCTGAAATTCTCTTTCTTGGTTGAGAATTTGTGTGGTTTAGTTATCAGGCTAATTGTAGCCTCATGAAACAATTTTGTCAGTGTTCCTTCTGTTTTTACTTTTTGGAATAATTTGAGAAGTTTTGTATTGTCTCTTCTTTGAAGGTCTAGTATAATTATGCATTAAAACCACCAAGCACTGGGACATTTTTTAGCGGGGAGGGTTGAAGATTTTAATTACTGCTTCTATTTCCTTAGGGGTTATAGGTCTATTTACATTGTTTACCTGATCTTGATTTTCCTTTGGTAACTGGTATCTAATCAAGAAATTCATACATTTCATTGAGATTTCCAAATTTTTGGAGTACAGGTTTTTCTATAAGACATAATGATTCTTTGGATTTCCTTGGTGTCTGTTGTTATATAACCTTTTGCATTTCTGATATTTTTAATTTGAATATTCTCTCTCTCTCTGCCTTTTAGTTAGTTTGGCTAAGGGTTTGACTATCCTGTTGATTTCCTCAAAGAACCAACTATTAGTTTGTTTCTCCTGAGTGTAATTATTTCCAGTTCTTAACTTCTCTTTGATATATCTGCCTAATTTTGTTCTAGACCTATCAAGTGTGCTGTTAATTTATTTATAAAGGCACTTATTGCTATAAACATTCCCCTCATAATAGCTTACATTGTATCCTATAAATTGGGTATGCTGTACCTTCATCTTCATATTGAATTCTAGAAAGTCTTTAATTTCTTTCTTTATTTCTTCCCTGAACCAGTGGTCATTGAGTAGAGAGTTGTTCAGTTCCCATGAGATTGTAGGCTTTCTTTATGTCCTGTTGTCATTGAAGTCCCTATTTAATTCATGGTAGTCTGATAAGATACAGGGGGTTATTTTGATTTTCTTGTATCTGTTCAGACTTGCTTTTTGAACAAGTATATGGTAAGTTTTTGAGAAGGTTCCATGGGATGCTAAGAAAAAGGTATATTTTGTTGTCTTTGGTTGAAATTTTTTGTTGATATCTGTTAGGTCCTTTGGACTCAGAACATCTGCTAGTTACATTATTTCTTTGTTTAGTTTTGGTAGTTTTGGGCTAAATGACCTGTCCATTGGTTAGAGTGGGGTATTGGAGTCAACTACTTTTAATGTATGCTGTTTGATGTGTGATTTAACCATTGGTAATGCTTCCTATACAAATGTGAGTTGCCTTGTATCTGGGCCAAAGATATTCAGAATTGAGACATCATCTCAGTGAATTTCTCCTTTGATGAATATGAAGTGTCATTCTTCATCTCCTTTGATTAATTTTGATTGGAAGTATATTTTATTAGAAATTGCAATGGCTATGCCAACTTACTTCTTCTGTCCATTTGCTTGGAAAACCTTTTTACAGCCTTTTACCCTGAGATAATGCCTATCTTTGATGTTGAAATGTGTTTCTTATATGCAGTAGAAAGATGAATCATGTTTTTGCATCTATTCTGTTAGCTTGCATCTTTTTATTGGGGAATTGTGTCCATTAGATATTAGAGAAATATTAATGACTAGTAATTGTTAATTCCTGTTATTTTGATGGTGATAATGTGTGTGTGTGTGTGTGTGTGTGTGTGTGTGTGTGTATGTGTGTGTACTTCTCTTTATTTGTTGGAGTGAAATTATATATTTCCTGTGTTTTCTTGGATGTACTCACTTAATCTCTTTGGTTGGAGTTTTCCTTCTAGTATTTTCTATAGTGCTGGATTTGTGGATAGACATTGTTTAAATTTGGTTTTCACATGAAATAACTTTTCTTCATCTATGTGGACTGAAAGTTTTACTGGATATATTAATGTAGTCTGGCATTTGTGATCTCTTAGAAACTGTAAGGCATCTGTTCAGGTCCTTCTGGCTTTTAAAGTCTCTGTTGAAAAGTTAGGTGAAATTCTAATAGGACTGCCTTTATGTGTTATTTGACCTTTTATTCTTGTGATTTTTTAATATTCCTTTTTGTTATATACATTTAGTGTTTTGATTTTTATATGGTGGGAGGATTCATTGTTTTTGGTTCAATCTATTTGGTGTTCTGTAAGCATCTTGTAGGTGTATATGTGTCTCTTTCTTTTAGGTTAGAGAAATATTCTTCTATGATTTTGTTGAAAAATTTTTTTTCTGGGCCTTGGAGCTGGGAATCTTCTCCTTCATCTATTTCTACTATTCTCAGATTTGGTCTTTTCATAGTGTCCCAAATTTTCTGGCTGTTTTGAGTCAGAAACTTTTTAGATTTAACATTTTATTTGACTAATGTATCAATTTCTTCTATTATATCTTCTGCACTTGAGATTCTCTTTTGATCTCTTATATTCTGTTGGTGACGCTTGTGTCTGTAGTTTCTGTCCTCTTACCTAGGTTTTCCATCTCCATGATTCCCTCAGTTTGTATTTTCTTTATTGTTTCTATTTCTGTTTTCAGGTCTTGAACAGTGTTATTCATTTCCTTCACCTCTTTGATTGTATTTCCCCATATTTCTTTAAGGGATCTATTAATTTTTTCATTAAAAGCCTCTATCATCTTTATAAGGTTGGATTTAAGGTCATCTTTTTGTACTTCAGCTGTATTAGGATATCCTAGGCTTGCTATACTAGGATAATTGGGATCTATATTCTCTTGTTGATTGTGTTCTTACACTGACCTGTATCCATCTGGTTGTCCCTGGTGCTAGCAGTGCTCCAAGAAGGAAGGCAGGACTGGTTGTCCCTAGTTCTAGCAGGCCTCAGGGAATACAGGCAGACCTGTGGTCTGGAAAATAGGGGGAGATGACTGAGCACAGCTTACTGTTTTTGGGTGTGCCCCAGCCCCAAGGGGTCTCCTTCCACTTACTTTCATCATGCACTTTTATATTTCATAATAAACTGAACAAGCTAGTTAATAATTTGTTATATGTAGCTTTATAACTATATTTATAACTTTATAAATATAGTGAAAAATGAAGGACACTCCTGTATAGATGAAGATGATTTACTAGAAACAAGAAAATTCACTCTAAATGATATGAGCTTATATATACATAAATCTTTGTAAACAAAAATTTTAAATATAGACCCTTATATATTTGGCAACAATTAGTTAACAATAGGATAGAGAAAAATAATAGTGAAAAACACATGAATATGTGTGATATAATAAAGACAGTATTATTGTAATAAAGAGTGTAGTATTGACATGGTCATATGAAAATGATAAGAAAAAGGATGTAAACAGGTATAAGTTGGTAATGATTTCTCTAACACAAGTGCAAAAGACTAAATAAGTGTTTTGGGGAACTAACAGGCCACCTGGAAACTTACTATGGGTGTTTATAAAATAACTTATGCATGAGATTCACTGAAATTAAGGACTATTAATAGAATGTGCTAAGGAATAGGGGAGAAAATATGCAATATATTAAGTTTCTGATGCAGTCAACTAAAAGAATAGTGCTCACAATTAAATAATCCAAAAATAGAATAAAGATATTGATTCACAGGTAATGTGTTCAAATTTGTTCATTTTGTTAGAGATACTGGCAAGTCAGATTTCTTTTTCTTATATAACTTGGTTTCATTCATTTCTCTATATACCAGTATGTCTCTATACTTGTCCAAGTGTGACAGAGTGGCCTGAAAATGAAGACAAATATTATGAAAACAGATGGTCTGAATTTCAACACTGGTTCAAAGCTTAGAGTATGGAAGAATGTGGGCAATCATTCACCCTATCTCTCACTTCAGCACTTCAGTACACAAAGCTATAAAAAGGACCTAAAAACAAAAATAGTGGTGTGATCAAGAATGAACAATATTAGACTAGAGAGATGGCTTGGAGGCTAAGAGCACTGGTTGTTATTCCAGTGGACCTTAATTTGATTCCTGACATGCACATGGCAGCTGACAACCATCTATAACTCCAGTCTCAGGAGTTCTGATGCTCACTTCTGCCCTCTGAGGGCACTACATACACAAGTGCACAGGCACATTTAGTCACACAAGAAAATTTTAGACTTTATAATGAGAATCAAGGTAAAATTGGGTCCAGAGATTCAAGTCAGTGTTAAGATTAGAGATGCATACACAGTGAAGGCAAAACAAACAGGAACTGGATCAGGAAGTTTCAATGGGCACAAAACCAGTAGACTGTATTCTAGGGACAATTTCCTGCTACCATTACAAAGAAATAGTAGATTATATACTGAAAGGCATTGTATATGAATATCTAAGTATAGAGAAAATAAGATAGTTTTGTTAGATATCCACCAGAGAAGACTACTCTGACACAGATTTAAGCAAATAGAATTTTTGTTATGTAGCTGGTATCTGAGACCCTAGTGCAGACCTTGAGCCTTTCTTACAGTGAGCTTTTAAACACACACACACACACACACACACACACACACACACACACACACACACA
>CAJQZJ010012579.1:3118030-3133415 GCA_907164525.1 Lophiomys imhausi
ACACACACACACACACACACACACACACACACACACACACACACACATATCCTGGCTTGGCACACCTCAGTTAGCCAGAAGCAGCAGTACAGAAGAAAAAGCAGGGTTAGAATGTGGATCAGATCTTTGTTCCCATTTTAACAGATGCTGCTGCCTCCCTGCTGGGTTCCAAGGCTTGCATGGTACTTCCATCATGACATCAGTGATGCTAATGTCTGAGTTTCTATGACAATGCCATTCTCACATGCTAGACTGAATAAAAAGAGGACAATGAAGTCCTGAGGGGAGATCTGAAAACATTAGTGTACCAAAGATGGACATGGGACTGTCACCTACACTCACTGTTGTGTGGTCCTTAAAAATAGGAGTTCATAACTGAAAAGTACAACCAAATACAAATTCTAAAATGTTCCTCTTATATTATTTAAGTAGGAAAGAAAGTTCTCATTAGAAAACAAAGAAAACCCAAACGTTTCTGCTTAACCAGTATTTAAATAGAAAATCATAAGAGTGTGAGAAATATGGAAAAACATCTCCTGAAATTAATAAAAAGGCTCTCCTGTCATTGACACTCTGCATCTTGTGGTTAACTTATAAAATACACATTTAAAACAAACTTATACACTCACTTTTAAAGAGAGAGAGATAGAGAGAGAGAGAGAAAGAGAGTTTGTGGATAGGAATGTAACCCATACCACATGTATGCAAGACAAGGAACAAACTTGTGAAATCAGTTTTCTCTTTCAGCTTCATGTGGGTTCTGGGATGGAACTCAGATCACCAGGATGAAGGCAAGTGCTTTCCCTCAAAATATTCTCTCTGTACCCTGAGTCCATTTATTATTTAAAACATATTTAACTTTACACTCAGCAGATAATATGGTAGTCTTCAAACAGCTTCTTCAATATCTCTACTCATGGTGAATTTTGTATCAATTCAAGTTCATGAAAGCCTTTACATGTGTATGAATATTTGCATATATGTTCACAAGCCCACATGTATGTGCACAGTGTACATGATAAATATCATTGGGACAAAATAAATTATCTTTAGAGATAGCTACAGAAATTGTATTTGCCTATATTAAAATACAAATGAATTATGTTTAATATATTTGCAGAACAAGATATTATTTAGCATGTATAGTAAGAATTTTGTTTCTTAAAAAATCCAGTTATGTTATGAGAAGGTTTTGAATTGATACCAGATGTGGGGCTTCTTCAATTTGGCCACACCTGCGAGCTATAAGTGCCTCCTATGCTAGCACGGGGAATGGCTTAGCCAGCTGCAGAAATTAAGTCTGAGGAATCTGCAGAAGGGTACAAAAAGCCAGAGACCCGACAAGTGGGGAGGAGAGGGTGTGGAAAGGGATGCTCGGAAGAAAGAAGAGGTTTCCCATTGTGTTCCCAAATTAGTGCTGGTTCGTTCTGCTCCTGTGTCTACTGGTTTGCTGTATATGGTGTTGCAACCGTAAATTTTTATTTATCACACATATATTTACTAAAACTTCACAATTACCTAACAATTGTCTATAAAATTCCTAAATCCTAAACCCAAACCCTAACTCTGAAATCTAGTACCTATAACAGAAGCATCTAACATTAATCTAAGGTTTCTCAAAAGAGTATTTTTCTGTGAGCGTGGGTCCTGATGGATGGCTGGTCTTCATACAATTTTTCAGTCTTAAAGTCTCTTAAAGTCTCTGAATTTCTTTCATCAGATCCCAAGACAGTTTATCAAGCAGCAATTGCCTCCAAAATTAACAGAAGATAGTTTCCCAGGAGGCTAACCTATTCAGATGCTTATGGTCTACAAATGCTCAAAGTCTAAGCGCTCCAAATCTCAGGGAGAATCTGTCTCCTCTCCAGACCCAAAACTGGTCAACATCAGAGAATAAAACTTTCCGATGAGATACGATGAGATTGAAGCAAGTTTCTCTGCCAGACTAGGAAAATGCTGCTGAGTGAGTCAGGAACAGGAGAGAGTCCTCTGTCCACATGAATCTTGCCTTACATATCTTCACCTGTCAGCACAAGCTTCCAAGTCATGCCTCCAGGCAGTGCCTTTCAGATGCTTTTTGCAGAGGGCTGTGAAAAGACAGGAGACCTCCAGAGGGTGGGCACCTCAGGGGGCATGGCCTGCCCCTAGCCCTAAGATCAAAGAGGTCCTGGTCTTTGGCAAGTTCCCAAGGACATGTCACTTCGGAAGTAAGTCTTTTATCTTAAAGTCCAGACTTTTGCCATCCCTATGCTATTATATGCTAACACTAAACCTACCACATGGTGTTGCTGATTTTTCTGTACTTTAGGATATTGTGATGAATGAGTTTCGTATTGCCCCCAAATAACCTGATGACCCTAATCATTAGGAAGTAGTTCAAGAGACCTACATCCATTTCCCCTTTAAACTTCTTTCTCTCTCACCTAGTGTTGAGGGGTTGGAAGGAACAAGGGTTGGAAGGGAGGTAGAAGTAACAAGTACAGTAAAATAATTGGAGTGTATAATAAAACAGAAATAATAAAGATACTTTCAACAAACATCCATTTAAAAATATAAAAGCATAAAATGGCTAAATATATTTTTAAAGGAAAATAAAAATAGATTTACTAGTGAGAAAAAAGGAAATATGTTCCTTTAAAAGAACATTACAACACAAACAAATCAAGATTAAGTGACAAATGATTAGAAGTAGAAATTATATAAGATAAATGTACAAAGGTGAAATACTTAACACATATAAAATATAGAATCTGTCATTTTAGTGTAAAATTATTGACCTGCCACATTTAAGCCCATTATTTTGCATGCTATTCTGAAAAATGAATATAAAATCTAAATACATAAAATAATTGACATTAAAATAAGAAAATACAGAATATAGAACTTTGAAAAGAAGTAATTTCCAAGGGTATACTACAAACAAATGAAGACAATAGGTAGTATATTCCAGAAAGCTAAATCAGTCTCAGCAGAAAGAAAGAAACTGAAAATCTTAAGAAAACCTAAGGAGTAGTGATCAATTGGAGATGAACAGAAGCTTGCCGAGAAGACTGTTCTACACTCATTATCAATTAAGTAAGGCCTGGTTATTTATTGCCAAAGTTTGAATAAAGAAACATGCCTGTGCTTGGGAGACTTTACCTCCTACTGGGTTGTCAAATCCAGCCATGAAAAGAAGGTTTATGCCCAATCTTATTGTATTTTGTTAGACCATTTTGGGTGGGTATCCCTGGGAGGCCTGATTTATGTTTTTTTGTTTGTTTGTTTGTTTTAAGTAAAACATAGAAGGAGTTGATTTAGGAGAGAGGGGATGTTGGAGGAGGGACTGGGAGGACTGGTGGGGAAACTGAGGTTAGGATATAATGTAGGAGAGAAGAATGCAAGCTTTTTAAAAAACCAAAATGTAACACTTTCAGTCTGGGGTAGGAGTCTGTGTCAATGTCCCTCTCTGCACACGGAGACAAGGTCTGCTTGAGCATGTGCAAGCCTTGTGAGCTACTACGTTTTCTGTAAGTTCATTTTTTGTGTCATTCCTGGTGTAGAGAAATAAATATTCTAAGCAATCTTAAAATATGTAAGAGATGATCCAAATGGAAAAATATAAAGAAACATGAGGTGTGCTAGAACATATTTGAATATTCAACAATAGTCTGGGGGATTACTGATGGGGTGGTGTTAAGCATTCTAAATGTTGATTGGTCCTGCTTGCTGTCTGTTACTTACCTTGTCTCTGACTGGTTAAATGAATGCTGAGGCTTAGAGACTGGGCAAATACAGAGGTAGCCAGGACTAAGGTGCTCGGGCTTTTTGAAAGAGAGAGAACATCTTGGGAGGAAGAATCTTTCCTGGGAAAAAGCCAGGAGCAAACAAGGAGGACATGCCATGGGGTAGATTAAAGAAGATCCTTCCATGTGGCCTGGAACAGTGGCATAGTATGAAGAATAGTAGTCCAAAGGAACGATGTATAAATGGGGTTATATTTGGGTAATAGAATTATGAGCTAGCTTAGATGGGCTATAATTGTACAATTCAGGCCAAGGCTTGTTAAACTCCACCCAGTGTCTGTGTGTATTCATTTATAATGGTGGGTTAAGGATTAACACCACCAACCAAATAAATATAATATAAATACTAGTAAATACCTTATTTAGCCATTTTTTTCTACAGATTACAAATTGAAGGGTAGCCTGGACTACACAGTGAGACACTGCCCCCCACAAAAAAGAATAGAATAAAATAAGATAAAATAAAATAAATGCAAAACATCAACATCAAAATGAAAGGAGAAGTCCAGGCAATAGAGTTGTCTCCATGGATAAAATCAATTGTTTTACTAGTCTGAGTGCCTTTGTCAGATTCTCAGAATCTATGTATAAAACTGGATGCAATACTGAGCATCTATAATGTCTATGGAGAGATAAGAGATTGAGAAGGAAGAATTATCTGATACAAGAATTCCAGATAGCTTATAATTCCTATCATAGCACATGTAAGAGAGACTGCCTCAATCTAAGTAGAGGGAGCATGATTCACAAAAACTCTGTTCTGATCTCTACACAGTTACTGTGGCATGTGCACATCCCTACACAGTACATACCATACATGCTCAACATGAACACACATGCATGCACCAATTACAAAGAAACATAAATAAAAATTATAAAGCTTCACATAATATATGTTTATTTATACTACAATGAGAAAAACAAACAACAACAGTGAACCACACTCCAACAGAATCATCGAAAATTGTGGGATATTCAACATCCTCAAGTTCTTGAATTGTGTGAAAATCAGTTATACCCATTGGGCAATTTTTCACAATGACATCTTAGAATTTAAAGAAAAATAATAAGAGAATAAGATAGAACAATCAATAGTCAGAGTGAAAAATTGAAAATGCTACCAACATTAAGAAAGAAAAAGAACAATAAGAAATAAAATTGAAATTAAGAAGAAAAATGTAAAATAAAAAGACTTGATTACCAACTTAAAGACATCATCTTAGACTTAGAACTTTCCTTTACTTCGTAAACAACATAAAACTTAACTGTGAGACTATAACTATGTAGTCTTCAATTATATCAGAGTCCTGAGAAGGATAGATTTGTCTGAGTAAACAGGAAGTGCAGAGCCAGCAGCTTCCCGAAATAAGAGATGACAAACAATTGGCTGCCTGGACAGAGTCCAATTTCTCTCTATAACGCTGGAGCATCTATCTTCAGCTTAACTTTAAAAAAAGAAAAAGTAGATAGGGTGGCGAGGGGGAAGAGAGTAGGAGGGTGGGACCTGGAGGGAGTGGAGGGAGGGGACTGTGATTGAGATGTAACTTGAAGAAATAAATAAATGTTGAAAAAAAAAGACTTGATAAAACATGGAAATCAAAAAGTTTGATTTGTTTAAGTTTCTCTAAGGATTAGTATTTAAGGTTCTAGAGGGAAACTGAGGCACATTGTCTTTTGGGTAAGAGATGTAAATTAGGAGATAGTTAACACCATAGAAAGAAATCATTGAGAGTTCTCTGAGTTCTGGCCCACAGAGCAAAGTGGAGGTTTCCTTCTGAGAGATTTCAGAGAGAAAAAGGAGGTATTCTACCATGTGATTGATCAGTAGCCCATGATGTTTACTGCCAGTCAAGCTGTCTCTGATTCCCAGCTAGCAAAGGAAATAGAAAAGCCTATACCTTTTGTTAATGCCTGTCTATCAATCATGATGCCCCATATCTACCCCCAGTAACATAGGGTCTGGTACTCTGTGGCTGATGAATTTCCTTTGGAGAGGTAACCATGACAGACACACAGGCAGCCTCTGAGCAAGACTACTTTCCCTGTGTCAGTGGGAATTACAGTCAGCAACTAGTGGAGAAGAAGAAGCTGAAGGTCAGGATGGCCTGAGTGAACCTTAGTGAAAACCAACAGTGTTGCCCATTAATCCAAATAGCATATGGAGTGGCATATGGTAGCACATCAGGTATCCAAAAAGGTGTCTTAAATCTGATAATTAGTATTTAGGAAAAAAATAATAGACCTGCCATACATATCACTCAGAAGAGGAAGATGGCAAAAGTGGTTTCTATAAAATAATATATAATTCATATTATTGTCTGCTGTTTTTGACACTGGTTTTTGTGCTTGTAACCATCTCTTACTTAATTATTGTAATGTCAGTTTAATTGACTATAAATCAAAAATTAACCCAAAATAAATGATTAAATGCAACAAGAAAAGTTTAGGAGCCACTTGTGCATATATGATCATGTAAAAGCAAGTCAGTTCTCATTCTTACATATCTTTAGTAAAAAGTAGAAAAATAGTGGTTTTCTTTTGAACTATATGATGAAATAATCAGAAATAAAGCTATATTTTGGAATAAACATAATGAAAAATATTTATGCTTGTGAATAAACATATAAAGTTATTGAAATTTAAATATAACCTAAATATAAAGAATTTCACATCATATTTAAATATGAAAATTAGGTGTGGTAATTAGGGAAGTTTCCAGTTTGAAGCATTATTTGAAATATTCAAAGAACATGTTAGAGTTAAATGTTCCAGTGCCCCATTTTTTGTGGAGAAGTGACTGAAACATGAGTTCACTGGTAAACAAAATTCTGAGCAGCAAGCAGACACTCAAGAAATTCCATACAGATAGAGTATAAGTATGAGATGATCGTGAAGTGAGTGTCTCAAGACAAGAAATACTAAACTCATCCAGGTGCAATATTTCTCAAATTGAAATTACTCAGAAAATTAATTAATTTGAATTAAATTCCCAAATGAAAAAGCTACTTACTGTAAGAAAAAGCAAGTAATATGGGTGTTTGTGTTTATGACAGAAAAAAAAAACATAGAGAAAATGCTCAAATCAAGCAAATATGGTCAAATATAATGTAAATACAAATATATTTAATTGGCACACCTGTTATGCATTTGGAGCACACTGTTATGATATATGTAAAAGTGAAAAGTTATAATCACTTTCCTTCCTATCTCTGTAGTAGTAATTATTAATATTTAATATTGATTCATATGATTATTCAGTCATCAGTAGTTCCTTAACTGGCTATACTCTACATAAATGCACAGAAACCTGTTAGATTTAATATAAAGCTTAAGCCGGGTGCTGGTGGCGCACGCCTTTAATCCCAGCACTTGGGAGGCAGAGGCAGGTGGATCTTTGTGAGTTCGAGGCCAGCCTGGTCTACAAAGCGAGTCCAGAACAGCCAGAGATATTCAGAGAAACCCTGTCTCGAAAAACCAAAATAAATAAATAAATAAATAAATAAAGCTTAAGGCACTAGGGCTGGGAAGATCTTAACCCTGTGAGCTATCTTGACTGTTTCCTAGCCAAAACCCTCATAAGTACTTGCATATGCTCCATTTATTTTGGTTCTCTGAGCAGGCTACTCTTGGCCACATGCACTTCTCATTCATGCTAATCCACATCATCTCCCTCCTTCCTCCCAACTCTCTCCTCCTGTGGTACTTCTCCTTCCCCAAAATTCCAGGAACCTTGGCTCTGCTTACCTCTCTCTTATGCTCAGCCCAGGCCATATACAAGTTTATTCAGCCCATCAGAGATAATTTAGGAAGCAAGAGTATACAGCATCACTTGATGTACATGAAAATGTGCTCATCTGGGGTGTAACTTGATCTTGAGGGGACCAGTAACTAATATTGGAATACATAATAGCTTCAGTTAAACCTGAACATAACCCTCCCTTCTTCTTCCTCTATCCCTCTCTACCTCCTTCTGTATGACAAATGTAAAGGATTGTCACCATATCTACATATTTATGTAATTATCTATCATAATTGATAGATCAGACATATCTCAGGCAAATAGAATATACCAACTTGTTTTATTTAGTTTTGGAGACAGGGCTCAATGTCTTAATTTTAAATAATTTTTTAAAAAATGTAATTGGATTCACTTACTTTGACACATGTTCTCATTATAGTTCTGGGTATCCTGAAATATCCTCTGGACCAGGTTGTCCTTGACATTATACAGATATCTTACCATCTGCTTCTTCCTTCAAAGTGCTAAGACTAAAGGCATGCACTGTGGGAGGATCCAAGATGGCGGCGGCTGGCACGGATGTATTTTGATTTCGGGGTCAACAGTCACAAGGCGGCAAGTGTTGCAGGACACTGTACGAAGGGCACGACCCCTTCTAAATCTCACCCAGCTACACAGGGACCACGGAAGATGCCTGGGCAGGACACCCCTTCCAACTCTCCGACACGCTAGGAAGCCTCTGGACCCGGGAATTGGGATAACCCATCCCCCCAAAAGGAGAAATACCTGGTAAGTTCCAACCTAATACACAGCCAGCAGATTCAGAAACCACGCAGAGATAATCCCCACCCGGCTGGACACTCCCAGGTCTCACACAGATGATCCAATTATCTGGGAAAGGTTGCGACCCTTGGAAGTGAAGTAGCTCCACTGCAAAGCACCTTCAGATCCCAGTCTGTGAAATCACAGGCCAGCTTACAAGCGTCGAGAGCAGCAAGGCTATTGGAGCTGAACTGCATATATGCCCCCTACAGGAACCAACCACGGGCAACTGTGAGATATTTGAAACTGTCCTATATCAAACTTTTGTACTAGTAAGGGCCCTTCAGGCAGGGAATCAGAGCTTACTTGTGCACAGCTCCGCCACCTGAATTAATTAGGTCCCCACCTGGGAGGGGGGATTGAATGACTCTCCTTATAGGGGTGGAGTAAGGCAACTCCTACACCACAGTGCCCCCTTTGGACCCAAGTCCAGAAGACAGCAAAAAAAAAAAAAAAAAAACAGAGCGAAATGTCTCCAACAAAAGAAAGCAATGCTATTCCGTCCAGCCCGAACCACCTCACCACAACTGAAACACATGAAAACGATGACAATTCTACATTATGAAAGTGATAAAGTCCCTCCCAGAAGAACTTAAAACTATGAAGGAATTCAAAGAAGCCACAATTCTACAAGTCAAAACAACGAATAACATCATTAAAGAGCTTTGAGCCAAGGTGACCCAGCTTGAACAGGAAAAGGATAAAGCAATGAAAGATCTCCAGACAAAAACAAGCAAACTGGAGAAGGAAATGTACAAAACGAACACTACCATTCAAGACATGAAAATAGAAATGGAAACAATAAAGAAAACACAGTCAGAGTTAAAAGAGGAAATGGAGAATCAAGAGAAGAGAACAGGAACTATGGATGTGAGTATGAAAAATAGGATGCAAGAGATGGAAGACAGTATCTCAGGCATGGAAGATTCGATGGAAGAAATCAGTACAACATCCAAAGAAAATGAGAAGGCTAAAAAATCTCTCACCCACAACATCCAAGAAATCAAGGACTCAATGAAAAGACAGAACCTAAGAACTATAGGCATAGAGGAAAGAGAAGACTCCCGGCTCCATGGTCCAGGATATATCTTCAACAAAATCATAGAAGAAAACTTCCCAAACCTAAAGAAAGAGATGCCAGTAAAAATCCAAGAGGCTTACAGAACACCGAACAGATTAGATCAGAAAAGAAACTCCTCTTGCCACATAATAATAGAAACTCCAAATGTAGAGAACAAAGAAAGGATATTAAAAGCTGTAAGAGAAAAAGGCCAAGTCACATACAATGGCAGAAACATCAGAATCACACCTGACTTCTCCTCAGAAACTTTAAAAGCTAGGAGGGCCTGGACAGATGTCCTACAATCTCTGAGAGAACATAGGTGCCCAGTCAGACTACTATACCCAGCAAAACTCTCTATCAACATAGAAGGAGAAAACAAGATATTACATGACAAAATCAAATTCAAACAATATCTCCTCACAAACCCAGCCCTACAGAAGATCCTAGAAGGAAAATTCCAACAAAGAGAAGATAACTAAACCCAACAAAACAGAGAAAATAGCAACCTCCACAGCAACTAAACAAAAAGAAACACAAGAAAAACAGCTATACCAAAATAATGGGAAATAACAACCCCTGGTCACTAATATCCATCAACATCAGTGGATTAAACTCGCAAATAAAAAGACACAGACTTACAGACTGGATCTGTAAACAAGACCCATCTTTTTGCTGTATACAAGAAACACATCTCATTATTGAAGATAAACACTATCTCAGAGTAAAGGGTTGGGAAAAGGTCTTCCAAGCAAATGGACCCAGGAAACAAGCTGGAGTAGCCACCCTAATATCAAACAAAATAGACTTCCAATTGAAGTAAATAAAAAAAGACAGAGAAGGGCATTACATACTCATTAAAGGAAATATCCACCAAGAGGAAATCTCAATATTGAACATCTATGCCCCAAATACAAAGGCACCTACATTTATAAAAGAAACGCTTCTAAAACTTAAATCACACATCGA
Organism: Lophiomys imhausi; assembly: GCA_907164525.1. Lineage (NCBI taxonomy): Eukaryota > Metazoa > Chordata > Mammalia > Rodentia > Muridae > Lophiomys > Lophiomys imhausi. Next base: position 3,128,406 of record CAJQZJ010012579.1, read on the forward strand.
TTGAAAAACTTTAATAGTGGGAGACTTCAGCACCCCACTCACAACGATGGACAGATCATCAAGACAGAAGCCAAATAGAGAAATAATGTGTCTAACAGAGATCACGAACCAAATGGACCTAACAGATATCTACAGAACGTTTCACCCAAACACAAAAGAATACACCTTCTTCTCAGCACCTCACGGAACCTTCTCCAAAATCGACCATATAGTTGGACACAAAGATAGCCTCAACAGATACAAGAAAATTGAAATAACCCCTTGTATCTTATCAGACCACCATGGAATAAAGCTGGACTTCAATAGCAAAAGAATCAACAGAAAGTCTACACTCACATGGAAATTGAACAACTCTTTACTAGAGGACCACTGGGTCAGGGAAGAAATAAAGAAGGAAATCAAAGACTTCTTAAAATCCAACGAAAATGAAGACACAACATACGTGAACCTATGGGACACAATGAAAGCTGTGCTACGAGGAAAGTTCATAGCATTAAGTGCCTTCAAAAAGAAAATTGTGACAGCTCATATTAGCGAATTAATAGCTAAACTGGGTAAATTGGAAAAAAAAAAAGAAGTAAACACTCCCAAGAGGAGCAGAAGGCAGAAGATCATCAAACTTAGGGCTGAAATCAATAACTTAGAAACAAAAAGAACTATACAAAGAATCAATGAAACCAAGAGTTGGTTCTTCGAGAAAATCAACAAAATAGACAGAACCTTAGCCAAATTAACTAAAACACAGAGGGAGAAAACTCAAATCAACAAAATCAGAAATGAAAAGGGTGAAATACAACAGACTTTGAAGAAATCCAGAGAATATTTGGATCCTACTTTAAAAATCTATACTCCACCAAATTTCAAAACTTAAGTGAAATGGACAATTTTCTTGATAGATTCCACCTAAATCAAGCTAAATCAAGATCAGATAAAGAGATTAAACAACCCTATAACCCCTAAGGAAATAGAAACAGTCATTAAAAATCTCCCAAACAAAAAAAGCCCAGGGCCAGATGGCTTTAGCACGGAATCCTACCGGACCTTCAAAGAGGAGCTAACACCAATACTTTACAAACTCTTTCCCAAAATAGAATCTGAAAGAACATTGCCAAACTCATTCTATAAGGCCACAGTCACCCTGATTTCTAAACCACACAAAGACCCAACAAAGAAAGAGAACTTCAGACCAATCTCCCTCATGAACATAGATGCAAAAATACTTAATAAAACACTAGCAAACCTAATTCAAGAACACATCAAAAGTATCATACACCATGATCAAGTAGGCTTCATCCCAGAAATGCAGTGATGGTTCAACATACGAAAGTCTATCAACGTCATTCACCATATAATCAAGATGAAAGAAAAACCACATGATAATCTCGCTAGATGAAGTAAAAGCATTTGACAAAATTCAGCACCCCTTCATGCTAAAAGTTCTGGAGAGAACGGGCATACAAGGGCCATACCTAGAAATAATAAAGGCAATATACAGCAGGCCAGTGGCCAACCTCAATATAAATGGTGAGAAACTTGAAGCATTTCCTCTAAACTCAGGGACAAGACAAGGATGTCCACTTTCACCATATCTCTTCAATATAGTACTTGAAGTTCTTGCTAGAGCAATAAGACAACTAAAGGAGATCAAGGGGATAAACATTAGAAATGAAAAAGTCAAATTATCCCTATTTGCAGATGATATGATAGTATACATAGCGACCCCAAAAATTCCAACAGAGAACTCTTACAGGTGATAAACACCTTCAGCAAAGTGGCTGGATACAAATTTAATTAAAAAAAATCAGAAGCCCTTCTTTATACAACAAACAAATGGGCTGAGAAAGAAATAAGGGAAACAACCCCCTTCAAAATAGCCACAAACAACATAAAATACCTGGGGGTAACTCTAACCAAGCAAGTAAAGGACGTATACAACAAGAACTTCAAGCCCTTGAAGAAAGAAATGGAAGAGGCCTTTAGAAGATGGAAAGATCTCCCATGCTTATGGATAGGTAGGATCAACATAATAAAAATGGCCATCCTACCAAAAGCAATATATAGATTCAATGCAATTCCTATCAAAATACCAACACAATTTTTTATAGACTTGGAAAGAGCTAGTTTCAATTTCGTATGGAACAACAAAAAGCCCAGAATAGCGAAATCAATACTGTACAATAAAAAAAACATCTGGAGGTATTACCATCCCAGATTTCAAGCTGTACTACAGAGCAATAGTTGTAAAAACAGCATGGTATTGGTATAGAAACAGACCAGTAGATCAATGGAATCGAATTGAAGATCCAGAAATAGACCCACACACTTATGGCCACCTAATTTTTGACAAAGAAGCCAAAACGGCACAATGGAAGGACAGCATCTCCAACAAATGGTGCTGGTCCAACTGGATGTCCATTTGTAAAAGAATGAAGCTGGACCCATACTTATCACCTTGTACAAAACTTAAGTCCAAGTGGATCAAAGACCTTAACATAAGGCCGGTCACACTAAATCTACTAGAAGATAAAGTGGGAGAAACCCTCGAACTAATTGGCACAGGCGACAACTTCCTGAACAGAACAACAAAAGCTCAGGACTTGAGATCAACAATCAATAAGTGGGACCTCATGAAACTGAAAAGCTTCTGTAAGGCAAAGGACACTGTCATTTGAACAAAACGGCAGCCTATAGACTGGGAGAAAATCTTCACCAACCCCACATCTGACAGAGGGCTAATATCCACAATCTAGAAAGAACTCAAGAAATTAAATGTCAAGAAACCAAATAATCCAATCAAAAAATGGGGGACAGAGCTAAATAGAGAATTCACAAAGGAGGAATCCCTAATGGCTCAACATCCTTAATCATCAGAGAAATGCAACTCAAGACGACTCTGAGATTCCATCTCACACCTGTCAGAAAGGCTAGGATCAAAAACCCAAATAACAGCACATGCTGGCTAGGGTGTGGAGAAAGGGGTACCCTACTCCATTTCTGGTGGGAGTGCAGGCTTGTGCAACCACTATGGAGGTCAGTCTGGCGATATCTTTAGAAAACTTGGAATAGCTCTGCCTCAGGACCCAGCCATACCACTTCTGGGTATACATCCAAATGCCTCTTCACAGAATCATAAGGAAGTTTCCTCATCTATGTTTATAGCAGCCTTATTTGTAATAGCTAGAAACTGGAAACAACCCAGATGTCACTTAACCGAAGAATGGGTTAAAAAACTGTGGTACATCAACACAATGGAATATTATTCAGCTATCAGGAACAATGAAATTATGCAATTTGCAGCCAAATGGATGGAACTAGAAAAGCTCATCCTGAGTGAACTAACCCAGACTCAGAGGACACATATGGTATCTATTCACTTATAGTAGGATTTTAGCTATATAGTTGAAGGTATCAATACTACAACTAACACACCAAAGGGAACTTGGACATAGACTTCTTATTTTTAATTTTTACTTTTTATTTATTTTTTATATATTAGTTATATTTTTTCTATTTTTTAGTCTTTTTTATCTATTGTATGCTTATTGGTTTGTTTGTTTAGTTGTTCTCTCTCCCAGGCAACGAGACACTTTTCACTGATGGTACTGCTTCATAGATCCCCAATGAATGAAGAGGCTCTTGGCCCTCATACGACCTCTCAACTGAGATGAGGGACGGTTATATAAGGACAACCCACCCCAGACAAATGGGATGAAAGGGTCTGGAGGTAAAGAAAAAAATGAAATGTGATGTTTCGGCCTTTTACTACTAACTGTCATGAACTGTTTAGGATAATTAAGAAATGCAAACTAATGGTTATGCAAGCCAGTCATTCTGTTATGTACTATGACAGCCTATTATAGTTACTTGCTAAGCTAATCAGAAATAAACCTGCTAAGAGACAAGCAACATCTGCTTACCCTAATATAAGAGATAGACAGGGCCTCTTCAAAAACCTCAAGAGATCTGCAGAATATGGCATTCAAAGATGTTTTTGTAACTTTAGATTTTTTTTTATATCAAGACATATCAACTCCTGACAGCACCCCCTATTCTCCTCCAAGTAGAAGATGAGCATTGAAGAATCTCCAGTGGGATATGATTGAATTAGTCGCAAGCCTATCTCTTGGTAGGAAAAGCCCCTTGCTCCAAATGTCGACAGAATGCTCTCCAAAAAGGACAAAACCTGGAAGCAGGTAAGTCGACAGCCTAGCTCTGCCAAGACAGGGTAGGTAAGTCCTTCATAACCCCTGCTCTACAATCAATGTCTGTCAGAGAAGCGGGGCCAAATGACTGAAAAGCGATGCTGTAATGTATGGAGAGAAAATGGGAACTGTCCAGACATCCACTGGTATGTCATTTCTTAGTTTGGGAAGCTGCAGGCCCTGTATTTCCTCTAAAATCAGATATATTTATCCCTCTCAGGTCTCTGAGGTGATTGAAGAACAGATAGATAAAGTCTCTTAATTAAATTTTGAGTTGTTTAGGAGTCAAGAGAGTGTTATACATCTAAGAAGATACTTTTAAAATTGTGTTGCAATTAGTATGAATGTTGAGTCAGATATAGAACTTTAAACTCATGGAGATGTTTAGATTGTAGAATGTTAAAGTCAGGTAGCAAATACATATGGACTGGTCATTGGGAATGTACGTTTAGCCATATAACCCTCATAACTCTGGCCTAATTACCTCTGTTGTACTGTATTGTATTTATTATTATAAGAGAAAGAGCCATTTGTTGGACTGAAAGTGGAAACTGTAGGGGGAAATAAGATATACCTTAAACTTAAAAGAAAAAAAAAAGGAAGAGGATGGGGGGTTGAGGGTGGGAGTGTGGGACTGGAGGAGGAATAGGGAGGGGACTGCGATTGAGATGTAACTTGAAGAAATAAAAAATAAAGGAAAAAAAAAGGCATGTACTGCCACACCTGTCTTACATACATCTCTTTTCTTACTCTTTCTTTCTTTCTTTCTTTCTTTCTTTCTTTCTTTCTTTCTTTCTTTCTTTCTTTC
>CAJQZJ010012579.1:3136111-3182593 GCA_907164525.1 Lophiomys imhausi
TGTGTGTGTGTGTGTGTGTGTGTGTGTGTGTGTGTGTGTGTGTGTGTTATTTGAGACAGGGTCTCTCTTTGTAGTCCAGCTCTCCTGGAATACTGAAACTTCCTTTGTAAATCAGGCTGGCCTCAAACTCACAGAGATCCCCCAGTCTCTGCCTTCCAAGTGCTGGAATTAAAGGTGTGTGCCACCATGCCTTGCTCCTTTAGGATTTATACTTAATTATCAGTAACATCTAGCATGGTGTGGTAACACACATATCTAACCTCTGTACTTGAGTAAAGGAGGCAGGAGGATTACCACAAGTACAATGCCAGCATGGGATACATAGTGAGATCCTGTCTTTCTTTAAAAACAGACAAAAAGTCCATGTTCCTGTTCTTGGTTACCTGCTGGTAGGATAACTCCACCCTACTGGAACTGCCATGTATGCCTCCCATGCAAGAGGAAACTCTTAGACCTCATGTGACTAACAAAATGAGGGAAGTTGATACATGGAGACACCCAACACTGGAAGGAGGGGATGGGTGGGAGAAGGGGTAGAGAGTGGGAGGGTGGGACCAGGAAGGGGTGTAGGGAGGGGGCAGTAATGGAGATATAACTTGAAGTAATAAATAAATGTAAAACAAACAAACAAACAAACAAAACAGAAAGAAGCACAGCATACAACTAAAAAGCCTCTCTACAGAGCAATCATGATTGAGCCAATCAAGGTGGGTGATAGGGGTGAACATAGCACAGTCCTGAAGAGGGGAAGTAAAACAAATATAAACCTCATGCAGAAAGGAGCTAAAGGTTATATCCATCTTCCTTGGTTCAAATTGAAGGGCAATTCTTTATGCCCAATGAACAAAAAATAAAGACAGAAATCCACATGTCTGCAGAAATAGCTTACAGGAAGAGATATATGTAATGTGAAAGTCAATGTGGCCTCTGAACTACTACATTGCTTGAGAAATAACCCTGAATATATTCAGTGTCTTCTGTGAAACAAAGTAATATTTGCCTAAATTTTTAAGCTTTATGGGGTAACTAAACTGCATGCTAAACTTTGGTGATTGTTTGTACTTGTGGACAAGTGGTTACCAATGTGTTTAGAAATAGAACACCATATATGCAACATAACATGCCTCACAGGGATTCCCCACTAAAAGAATTTTTAATAGAAATCTTTGAAATTTCAACTATAATAAAATAAAGATATTCTTCAAAATAGCAAAACTAATGAGTAATTCTTAGAGAAAAATGACATTCTAATTTTCACCTTTAATTGGCTTCAAGATCTATTACATGTTAAATACTTGGTGTATTTACTATCAGAGTGAAGCTATTATACATGGTATCTTTCTGTCAGTTCTTCCTGGTTAAAGAAGACATGCAGAATGCAAGGAGCACAGGTAGCAGAGATGAGCTACATGCTGCTCCCCAAGTTCCATCTCTGCCTACCAGAATAGGACTGCCGAGCCCTAGGAAATCCAAATCACTAAGATTATGTGATGGAGGTTTATAATTTGCAAGCTAAGTCCTTTGAATTACATAAATTTAAGTAAACAAATTTGTTTAAAATTCATTGCTTTCTGAGCAGAAAAAAATGATGTATAGTTACACTCATGTTTACTAACCATATAATTTTCAGTTTTTTTAACATGAGAAAAAATACTGAGATTATTTTTATATAGCAGTGTATTGTCTTAAGCCTGTAGATTTTTTTCATGACTCAGTATATTTCTTCAATTTTTTTTGTTTGGAATGAATGAAGAATAAATATCAAAGGATTCTTAGGTAGATAGATTAATCTAGGAAGAGAGGTAGATTAATGAATGATAGAAAGAAGATAGGTGAAAGACAGATGATAGATAGGTTGAAAGGTAGATGATAGTTGGATAAATAGACAGATAGATGATAGATGGATAGATACATACATACATACATAGAGAGATAGATGATAGATAGATAGATACATACATACATGCATACATAGAGAGATAGATGACAGATACATACATACATACATACATACATACATAGAGAGATAGATGATAGATAGAGAGAGAGAGATAGATGATAGATACATAGAGAGAGATAGATGATAGATAGATAGGTAGATAGATGATAGATAGATAGATAGATAGATAGATAGATAGATGATTGATAGATAGATAGTAAAACACAGTGCTCCATATATCTAACATCTATCACAGATCTACTAGGGAAGGCCCATTGATAGAGTCATCTCGAGTTCCCAACGGAGAGGAAGTCAACTGGGGTACAGTCTAGAAGTAAAAGAACAAATAGCAACAGGTGAAGATGACATCATCAAATTGGGAACATAGGCATAGACCAACTGGTAACCTGATCCAGTCAGCTGGAGTTTCTAATTGAGCTTACACTTCAGGGTGATTATCCCAGGGCTGAACTTGTGCCCCTCTTTGTCACTGTTGGCCCTCTCATATCAGGAATAAACAACAGTGACAGCTTTTAGAAAGGGCTTGCCTTCTAGTTCTTGGATTATTATTTTTTTCGGTTCTTTTTAACCCTGTTACAGAATTAGTGAGACCATCCTGAAACAGGCATTCTTAGATCTAAAATTGGAGAGAGACATGCCTATTTCTGGAGCACATTTCTCAGTGAGCTAGAACAGCATATGACAATTTATCAATGCAATGTACTTTGCCATCATGATTTTAAGTTTAATTATAAAAGAATAATCCTTTCCATCCCCATGCAATCATAATCATAGAATCAATGCTCCTTTAGCATCTTAGTGTTGAATCTTACATTTTCCAAACCAGGAGTAAGACCTGAGATGCTGTCAATGCTGAGGCCCCTAGCCTGTGAAAGAATACACCCTGCATTGCTTTGAATGATTTACCTACTTTGAATCACTAATAAACTATATTACCACCAACAGAGTAAAACCCCAGAAGTTGAAAGTGTTTTTTTACAGAACTGAAGCCAACATGTGGCACGATAAATTTCGTGAACTACACAAAATCTTCTGACAAAAGAGATCTTCAAGAATATGAACATCCCAACTCAGAAAAGAATTAAGTTCCTTTGGAGTACTTTCAGAATTGTGATCTCTATTTGTTGTCTAAAAGTACACCTTTAGAGAGAGAGAAAAAAATTGAAGGGAAAATAAAGAAATGTTTTGACATTAAGATACTTGAAGCTAAAATTATGAGCCATCATGAGCACCCCAATCAGCACATGCTTTTGCCATTGCTCTTAGTTGAGAACTGTAACTAAAAGACAAGACCCTATTGCTTCAGTCATCCCTCACTTTGGAAGCAGGGCATATAGAAATCATTTCCAAATTCACAGAAACTCTCTACATGAATACAAAGTGACAAAATGTACAATACAGCATATCAAGGAGAAGACAACATGAATGATTTCACTTAAAGATGGACTTCATGCTACAGCCCTGACCTACCTGGCAAGGTGTGTTCATTGAGCAATAGTGTCATGATTGTTGTGGGGTAACTACTTTCTGATTAGTTATGTTCAATGGGCCAGATTTCAAGCCTGTTGCTGTAACCTAATCAAAATCCCATGACTTGGGATATAATAGTCCCTAGAGAGAAATATAGTGTTATTATATTAAATGTCCATTCTATGAAACTAACTTCTAAATACCATGTTTAAATCATAAGCTTGTGCTGCACTGAGCTTTGATCAAAATGTGTCTTTGTTTTGTATAGTATTCTTATGAATTCTTTGTGAATTTCTTAGGACACAGTTTGATCATATTCAACACCTATCCTTTCTCTTAAGTTCTCTCAGGTTCACATCCCACCTCCACTTTCACTCCAAAATTTGTAGATGTAAGTGTGAGTGGAGTGAAACCACCAAACTTGGTCACACTATAGGCAGAAAGAAAGCTTTATTGTGGATCAAACTGTCAAGATTATCTTTCTGTGGAGAACAGAGAGAAACAATATGGTGGAAAAGCAAACAAATTTTATATGATAGTCAGCAGGATAGAGATTATTAAGTTGATAGACTGTTTGGAGGCAGTTGACATTTGAGGGCAGAATAAGGGAGGTCCTGGCAGATTAAGAGAGGTTTCTGGTAAACAGAAACCGACGTTAGAATTCTGTTTACCCATATGAAGACCTTCTTTTTAGGACATTGACACTAGCACTGGCATTTGAGGGAATGCTTTGGACCTAGGAGTATTTTCTTTCTTATTATTTTTCTTTCTCTTCTTTAAATAAGCCAACAATTCCCATTTGTGCAAGCCATACACTCATGACTATGGGCTCAGTATGTGAGTAGGGTACAACCTTAAAGAAAACTGACTATATCACTTCCAAAACAAATGTCAATAATTTATATTATGGGTGGGGTCTTGTAAGAGACTTTTCCATCCATTTTATAATGTTGATCTTTTACAGTCAACCATAGCATCTATGAATTCATGAGTATAATAGTCTTAATTGTGAACAAGGGCAATAATTAGCACATTAACAACCCAGATGTCCCTCAACTGATGAATGGATTAAAAAAAATTGTGGTAAGTTTACACAATGGAATACTATTCAGCTATCAGCAACAAGGAAATCATGCAATTTGCACCCAAATGGATGGAATTAGAGAAGCTCATCCTGAGTGAGCTAACCCAGACTCAGAAAGATGCACATGGCATCTACTCACTTATAATTGGATTTTAGCCACGTAATACAGGATAACTATACTACAACCAACACACCAAAAGAATCAGGAGCATAGACTTTGTTACCTATTAATGGGATAATTTGCCCTAGGGCTGCTACCATGTAAGCTCCTAGTGCAAGAAGAAGCTCTTGGCCCTCATATGACTGTTGATCTGAAAGGGACTGATATATAGGGACACTTAACATCAGAGGAGTGAGATGGGTGGGAGAGGGAGGAGAGGGTGGGAGGGTTGAACTGGGAGGGCTGGAAGGAGGGCACTGTGATAGTGCTATAACTTGAAGTAATAAACAAACAAACAAACAAAAAGAAATGTGGACTTAAAAATTTGAAACTTTGAAATCTACAGATACAGAAACCCCCTGAAATATTCATATAAGTAACCACACAAAACTCTAAGCTACCTGAGTTCTTTTTTCTTTTTTTTTTTTAATTTATTTATTTGTTGCTTCAGGTTACATCTCTATCATATTGTACACTTTCCCCCCTTTCCAGCCCCTCCCTCCCACCCTCTTCCCCCCTAACCCTTCCATCCCCCTCCTCTGGAGTGAAGTGTCCCTACATAACAGTCCGCTGCCCTGGTTTAGAAGTCATATGAGGGCCAAAAGCCTCCACACTGGAGGCCTACAAGGCAGTACCACCAGTGAAAAGGGTCTCTGATGCACACTACATGGTCTTCCTTTTATAAAACCTAAGAGGAATGCCAAAGGCAAGATAAAACACTCCAAAGTATAAACAAAAACTGAGTCAACACTGTTGGAAGAAATCTCTAAGCTCAGAAGAATCAAACATAACAGTGTTTGTTTAATTTTGTTTTTATTTTGGTCTAAGAATGCAAGGTACATCCTGGTCAGTAAATCAGAGTGGGGGGATCTCTTGATAGGTAGCCATAGCAACGTAGCTGAGAATAATTTCTCAGCTTTAATCTTTAAAGATTGTCTTTAAAGAACTTGTCAGTAGGTTAAACACAGATGAGGACTTAATAATCAGTGAACTTCAGTCTATATATTAATAAAAATGTCTCCAAATAAAAAATCAAGAGAGAGAATAACACACAGAATTGGAGAATTTCAGAAATTGTAACTGTGTATGTGCGTGTGTGTGTGTGTGTGTGTGTGTGTGTGTGTGTGTGTGTGTACACACACATACTCACAAAGCACAAAAACATTGAAGAAGTACTTTACACAATAACATTTGATAACATTCCAAAATTAAAGATTGCCAATAAATCCTGCCATAAAAATTTTTAAATGCAGATTACAAATAATTGAAGATTAGAAAGAATTTCAGGTGGCATAACACATTCAAAGCCTAGGATAATAAAGATTGATGTAAAAAGAATTGACAGAAGCTGTTTGGTATAAAAGAGGAAAATTAGTTCTTTATTTGCACCTGTCCCACAAACAACAAATGATTAATACATCTGAAAAATATGTCTATATTGATCATAAATAGATTTATTTTTCAGCATTCCCTAAATAATTATGAATTGATCATAAATAGATTTATTTTTCAGCATTCCCTAAATAATTAAGAATACAAATATTTGCATATGATTATCACAGTATATTGTAAGTCATAAAGATGCTTTAAACCGAACATGGAAAAGACATAATATATTTGCAAATTTCAAGTGAGAACATAAAGTCTCTGTGGATTTTGAGATATGTTGATGAAATAGTTGGTGTTAATTTCATTTTGATATAACTTGAGATATGGGCCTCTATTCATACTTGTGGGGAGTATCTTGATTGTGTGACTTGAAGTGGGAAAGTCACCTGTGGTTGGAAGCAACTTTCTCTGAATGAGATTTTATAATGAATGCACTGAGAGGGAAACTAAGCAGCAGCATGTACCCATTATTCTCAGCTACGTTGCTATGGCTACCTATCAACATATCCCCCCACTCTGATTTACTGACCAGGATGTACCTTGCATTCTTAGACCAAAATAAAAACAAAATTAAACAAAACAAACAAAAACCCAAACACAAACAAAGCAAAAAATAAAATAAAATAAAAAATAAAAAAACAACTCTTCCTCCTCTAAGTTTCTTTTATGAGGGTCTTTTATCAAAGGGCAGGGGAGTAATTAAGACTGAAGAGCATCCTATAATCAGTAACTATCACCAAGAGATGCATACAAAATAACAAAGTTTATAATGCATGTATGTATAAGCATATGAACATTGACTAAGATTTAGATGATTCTGGGCATATGAGGTAAATTGAAAAAAATTGAACACCCTCCTTAATCTATCAAAAGTTTACATCTCCACCTTAGGGTTTATATAAATAACAATTTAAACCTTAAATAAAGTGAATAAAATAGTCAAAACAACAAATCTGATTGCAGATGAAATGGATCTTGAAAGCTTAACAATACTCAAAGTCACACAAGGAGAAACAGATCATTTGAGTAAGCCTATGTCTCTTAACGAAATTGAAGCAATAGTTGGTCACTTCTTTTCACTCAAAATTTTTAGCCCCATACAATTTCATTGGTAAATTTTGCAAACCATTTAAAGAAGAAAAATACAAATACTCTGAAACCTCTTCCAGAGACATCAGTTTTAAACGTATTCTATTAGGACTAAAATGAAAGCTAGATAAAGATTCTATAGGAATAATTATCATACACTGATATGCCTTATGATACAAAGACTCACAAAACAAAATATGTGTTTCTTTTTTAATGTTTATGTATTACTTCAAGTTTCATCTCCATCATAGTACTCTCTTTCCACCCCTCCCAGTTCCACCCTCCCACCCCCTCCTCCCTCTCCCACCCATCCCACTCCTCTGATGTGGAGTGTCCCTATATATCAGCCCCTCTCAGTTCAACAGTCATATGAGGGCTAAGAGCTTCCTCTTGCACTGGGGGCTTACATGGTAGCACCCCTAGGGCAAATTATCCCATTTTATTTTATTTTAAATATTTTGGTTGCATATATGTTTATGTGCCTGCAGATTTCACAAAAGGCTTCCTCATAGCTATAACTGAAGTTATAGACTGTTTTGAGCTGGCATGCAGGTTCTGAAAACTGAACCCAGCTCCTCTAAAAGAGTAGCCTGAAACTGCAAATTGACTAATTATTGTAGTTATTAGTAATTATAACCTGTAAGATTAGGCTGGTGGAGTAGCCGGCAGCTTGGCAGAGGAATGGGCAGGCGGCCTGGCCAGCATGCCTTAACCGATTGCCTAACTTATCCTGGAGAAAGAGCCCCAGGACCAACGGTGGCCTATGCCACCTGTAACCTAAACTCAATTAATATAAGTTGTTATATTAGGCTGGTAGAATTGCCGGTGGATTGGCAGGAGATTCGCCTGGGCTCTAGGGGAGTTCAGAAGTCCTAAGGCCTGGGACTACTTAGACTGAGGGCCTACAAGCTGCCTCAGTCTTTCCCCCAATAATTAAATACACCAAGACCTTTTAATGTTTTAATGCCCTTAGCTGGGCAGACTCTCACTTAGCTGTACTAAGTTAACCAGGATCACCTATTCCCAAACCGCCATGTGCCTGCGGTTGCCTTCCAGCATTCTCCAGACGTCTGTCTCCTTCTGTGGCTCCTGGTGGGAAGTGGGAGAATCTGTATGTGCCCAGAGTTCCTGTTCTAATCTCAGGAAGTCCCGCCTTCCTATATTCTTTCTACCCAGCTAAATGGCCATAAGTGACTTTTATTAACCAATCAAGAGAATGCCTCAGAAGGGGTGATAACCATATCTCAGCATTGAATTCAACCTATCAGAAGCAATGATATTAGACCTTCCCTCAACAGTAGCCAGTGCTCTTATTTACTGAATATTTATGGAATATCTTACTGGCTCTAAAAACTACATTATCATTATCATGATCATCATCATGATCATCATCATCATCATTATTATTATTATTTCAAATGCCAGATTTTAACAATCTTGTCTGAAATATGTCCACATGATGCAAACATTTTATATTAATTCTACTTAGTATGATGCATAGAACATGAGTTGTTTTTAAGAAGTAAAAGAAAGAGAAAAATGAGAGAAATTAGCCTCTGTAATCTTCTCTCTCTCTCTCTCTCTCTGTGTGTGTGTGTGTGTGTGTGTGTGTGTGTGTGTGTGTTTCTTGTGTTTGTGTGAATATGTGTTTAGTTTTGGATTTAAAATTTAAATGAAATACAAATAAAAGCAAGTTTTAAAAATCTGTCTTCCTATTATTACAGCTTTAAGGCATTGAGCACACTTCTCAGAGACTCATTAGTGATGTGTATGAAACAAGAACAGTAGGAAGAGGGAGGAACAGCTGTTTGGAGATGCAAAGAGAAATTAGAAGAGAAAAGCAGGTAAAATATGGGCAGTGTTTTTGAAAGTAATTGTAACATCAAAGAGGTACAATTTAAACATTGCTTACAAATACTTTGTAAACCATTCTACAAACTCAGGGATCTTGACTCAATGAGTCCTTGCATCAGTTATTACAAATGTACACAAATGAGAGGAATGCTGTAGAAGTTATTCATAAAAAACTCCATCATGTTGAGGAATAGGTATTCACTTCTCTGGGACACTCTTTAGAAGTCAGTGATTTAAAACACAGGGAGGAGTTGCAAGGTAAATCAGTGTTTTGAGTCATGTCTTTAGGAGGGTCTTGTGGGAGAAGACACCTTTTGATTTTGTTTCAATTTATTTTTATTTTATACATATATGTGGGGCGTGGGAGATGGCTCAGTGGTTAAGTACACTGGCTGCTCTTCCAAAGGACCAGAGTTTGATCCTGGGGGACCATCTGCAACTCCAATCCCAGAGGATCTAATGCCCTCTCCTTGCTTTCACAGGCACTGCACACATGTGGTGCACATGCATACACACAAGCAAAACACTTACATGTTCATGTACGTGTCCCTGAATTTCTGTCTTTGTCTCATATGAATGCAGATTTCAATGGAGATTATAAGATGGTATAGGATCCTCTGAAACTGGGATTTCAGGCAATTGTGAGTCACCTGAAGAGGGTTCTGGGAATCAAACCAGGATCCTAGGCAAGAACAGAAAATTTTCCTTACCACTGAGCCTTCCAGTCCTGAGAAGACACTATTTATCTGGTGAAATAAAGTGAATGTGGGAAAACAAAATGGAAATGGAATATAACAGTGTGAATAGTTAGCTTCTATTCAGTGATTTGAATAGTATAATTCTATTCAATTTTTTAAAACATACTTTGGCAACCTTACTGTCTTGTCCCTGTTGAAGAAATCTGACTCAATATCCACGTTTCTAGTACTCAAATCATGGAGCTTGTGACTTTGCATTCTTTTAACTATAAACTTATTAAATTTTTTCTAACCTCAGAACTTTGTGTGACAGTTCTAATTAAATGACATGCAACTAAAAAAGGACTCAGGTTGACATTGTTCTATGATGTATTAACAATCTGTAAAACATTATTATTATAATAGAAAATATGTTATAGCACACTTCAACTTTGAATGAAGAACCAAGATTTGTAGCTATTTAGACAAATCATGTCAATTAGTAAAATATGGAAAACTCTCTAAGGCTTGTTCTGTTTCCAGAATTTGGTGTGAAGAGCTCCTTTTGTGATACTATCCAGGAATCCCAAGTCTTTACATTAGACCCAAATGATGAGCTCACTTTAAATCTTTAGGAATTAAGAATCAAATCTGAAAGATGGAAGATAATCTACTTGGAACAAACATTAAAAACAGAACTCTTTTATTTCCACTTTATGTTACTAAAACCAGGTTTATAGCTACAGGAATAATTGAATTTTTATGTTTATTTATTATTTCAAGTTACATTTCCAACACAGTTCCCTCACTCCACCCCTCCAAGTACCACCCTCCCACCCTCTCCTACCTCTCCCACCTATCCGACTCCTCCAGAGTAGGTTGCCCCTACATATCAGCCCCCTCAGTTCAACACTCATATGAGGGCTAAGAGCTTCCTCTTGCACTGGGAACTCATATGGCAACTCTATTAGGGCAAAGTATCCCACTAACAGGTAACAAAGTCTATGTTCCTGTTCCGTTTGGTGTGTTGGTTGCAGGATAGTTATCTTGTAATATATGGCTAAAATCCAATTATAACTGAATAGATATCATGTGCATCTTTCTGAGTCTGGGTTAGCTCACTCAGAATGAGCTTTTCTAGTTCCATCCATTTGGCTGCAAATTGCCTGACTTCCCTCTTTCTGATAGCTAAGTTGTAAACCATTGTGTACATATACCACAGTTTTTTTTTTTTGTTGTTGTTGCTGTTGTTGTTGTTTTGTTTTGTTTTTTGTTTTGGTTTGGTTTTTTTTATCCATTCTTTGGTCAGGGGGAATCTGGGTTGTTTCCAGTTCCTAGCTATTACAAATAAAGCTTCTATGAACATAATTGAGGAGATATCCTCTTTGTTTGGTGAGGAATTGTTTCCATGTATACCCAGAAGTGGTATGGCTGGGTCTTGAGGTACAGCTATTTCAAGTTTTCTAAGATATCGCCAGACTAATTTCCATAGCGGTTGTACAAGTTTGCACTTCCACCAGCAATGGGGGAGTGTTACCCTTTCTCTGCAACCTTGCCAGCATGTGCTGTCATTTGAGTTTTTGATCTTAGCCATTCTGACAGATGTGAGATGGAATCTCAAAGTCATCTTGAGTGGTATTTTTCTGCTGATTAAGTATGTTGAACCGTTCTTCTAGTGTCTCTTGGCCATTAGAGATTCCTCTTTTGTGAATTCTTGGTTTAGCTTTGTTTGGCATTTTTTATTGGATTATTTGGTTTCTTGGTGTTTAATTTCTTGAGTTCTTAATAAATTTTGGATTTAGCCCTCTGTCAGATAGGGAGTTGGTAAAGATCTTTTCCCAATCTGTAGGCTGCCATTTTCTTCTAGTGACAGTGTCCTTTGCCTTACCGAAGCTTTTCAGTTTCATGAGGTCCCATTTATTGATTGTTGCTCTTAGAGCCTGAGCTATTGATGTTCTGTCCAGGAAGTTCCTAACTGTGCCAATGAGTTGGATGCTTTACCCTTTTTCTTCTATTAGAATTAGTGTGTCAGGCTTTATGTTAAGGTCTTTGATCCACTTGAACTTAAGTTTTGTGCAAGGTGATAGGTATGGGTCAATTTGCATTCTTTTACATGTTGACATCCAGTTAACCAGCACCAATTGTGAAGATGCTGTCCTTTTTACAATGTATGGTTTTGGCTTCATTATCAAAAATTAAGTAATCGTAGTTGTGCAGGTTTATTTCTGAGTCGTCATTTCGATTCCACTGATCAACTGGTCTGTTTCTGTACCAGTACCATGCTGTTTTTATTACTATTGTTCTGGGGTATAGCTTGAAATCAGGGATAGTAATACCTCCAAATGTTTTTTTTAATTTTTATTTTATTTTATTTCTTTATTGTACAGGATTGATTTAGCTCTTCTGGGGTTTTGTTATTACATATGAAGTTGAGAATTGTTCTTTCAAGGTCTGTAAAAAATTACATTTGTATCTTGATAGGAATTGCATTGAATATTTATATTGTTTTTGGCAGCATGGCCATTTTTATTATGTTGATCCTGACTATCCATGAGCATGGGAGATCTTTCCATCTTCTGATGCCCTCTTCAATTTCTTTCTTCAAGGACTTGAAGTTCTTGTCATACAGATCTTTTATTGCTTGGTTAGAGTTAACCCCAGGTATTTTATATTGTTTGTAGCTATTGTGAAGGGTGTTGTTTCCCTAATTTCTTTCTCAGCCCATTTATCTTTTGTCTGATTTTTTTTTAAATGATTTTGTATCCAGCCACCTTGTTGAAGGCGTTTGTCAGTTGTAGTAATTCTCTGGTGGAAGGTTTGGGGTCGCTTATATATGCTATCATATCATCTGCAAATAGGGATAATTTATCTTCTTCCTTTCTAATTTATATCCCCTTGATCTTCTTTAGTTGTCTTATTGCTATAGCTAGAACTATAAGCACTATGTTGAAGAGATATGGGGAGAGTGGGCATATTTGCCTTGTCCCTGATTTTAGAGAAAATGCTATAAGTTTCTCTCCATTCAATTAATGTTGGCTACTGGCTTGCTGTATATTGCCTTTATTATTTCTAAGTATGATCCTTGTACGGCCATTGTCTCCTGGACTTTTTTCATGAAGTGGTGTTGGATTTTTTTCAAATGCTTTCTCAGCATCTAGCGTGATGACAATATGGTTTTTTTTCCTTCAGCTTGTTTAATTGGTGAATTATGTTGATGGATTTTCATATGTTGAACCATCCCTGCATTCCTGGGATGAAGCCTACTTGATCATGGTGTATGATACTGTGTTCTTGGATTTGGTTTGCAAGTCATTTATTAAGTATTTTTGCAGCTATTTTCATGAGGGAAATTGATCTGAAGTTCTCTTTATTTGTTTGATCTTTGTGTGGTTTAGGTATCAGGGTGACCATGGTCTTGTATAATAAGTTTGGTAATGTTCCTTCTGTTTCTATTTTGTGGAAGAGTTTGAAGAGTATTATTATTAGCTTTTCTTTGAAGGTCTGGTAGCATTCTGTGCTGAAACCATCTGGCCCTAGGATTTTTTTGTGGTTGGGAGACTTTTAATGGCTGTTTCTATTTCCTTTGGGGTTATACGATTGTTTAATTTGGTAACCTGATCTTGTTTTAACTTTGGTAGTTGGAATCTATCAAGAAAACTGTCCGTTTACTTAGGTTTTCAAATTTTGTGGAGTATAGATTTTTGTAGTGAGACTTAAAGATTCTTTGGATTTTTTTTGATTTGGGTATTTTCTCTCTGCCTTCTTGTTAGTTTGGCTAAGGGTTTGTCTGTTTTGTTGATTTTCTCAAAGAATCAACTCTTGGTTTCATTGATTCTTTGAATTGTTTGTTTTGTTTTTAAGTTGTTGATTTCAGCCCTAAGTTTGATGATTTCCTGCCTTCTGCTCCTCTTGGGAGTGTTTGCTTCTTTTTTTTTTTCCCTAGCTCTTCCAGTTCTGCTGTTAAGTTGTTAATATGAGCTGTCATAATTTTCTTTTTGAGGGCATTTAGTGTTATGAACTATCCTTATAGCACTGCTTTCATTGTGTCCTATAGGTTTGGGTATGTTCTGCCTTCATTTTTGTTAAATTTTGGAAGTCTTTGATTTCTTTCTTTATTTGTTCTCTGACCCAGTGGTTATTGAGTAGAGAGTTGCTCAGTTTCCATGAATGTGTAGGCTTTTTGTTATTTCTGTTGCTGTTGAAGTCCAGCTTTAATCCATGGAGGTCTGAGAAGATACAAGGGGTTATTTCTCTTTTCTTGTATCTGTTGAGGCTTGCTTTGTGACCAACTATATGGTTGATTTTGGAGAAGGTTCTGTGAGGTGATGAAAAAGTGTATTCTTTTGGGTTTGGGTGAAACATTCTGTAGATATTTGTTAGGTCCATTTGGTTCATGATCCATGTTAGGTTCATTATTTCTGTTTGGTTCCTGTCTCTATGACCAGCCCATTGGTGTGAGTGGGGTGTTGAAGCCTGCCACTAATGTGTGGAGATTGATGTGTGGTTTAAGCTTTAGAAGAGTTTCTTTTACAAATGTGGATGGCCTTGTATTTGGGGAATAAATATTCAGTATTGAGATGTCATCTTGATGATTTTTTCCTTTGACAAGTATATAGTGTCCTTCCCTATCTTTTTTGATTAATTTCAATTGAAAGTATATTTTATTTGATATTAGGATGGATACTCCAGCTTGCTTCCTGGGCCCATTTGCTTGGAAAACCTTTTCTCATCCCTTCACTCTGAGATAGAGTATATCTTTGTCAGTGAGATGTCATTCTTGTATGCAGCAAAATGATGGGTCTTGTTTATGGATCCATTTGTAAGCTTGTTTCTTTTTATTTGGGATTTGAATCCATTGATGTTGAGGGATATTAATGAACATAAAGTGTTATTTCTTGTTATTTTGAAGTAGGTAGTGTTTGTGTGTTTCATTTCGTTTAGCTGCAGTGGGGTTTTTTGCTTCCTTTGTATTTTTTGGGTGTAGTTATCTACTCTGGGTTAGAATTTTCCTTATAGGACCTTCTGTAGAGCTGGATTTTTGGATAGACACTGTTTAAATTTGGCTTTCTCTTGGAATATCTTCTTTTCTCCATCTATGTTGATAGAAAGGTTTGCTGGGTATAGTAGTCTGGGCTGGCACCCATGGTGTCTTAGGGCTATTAGGACATCTTCTCAGACCCTTCTGGCTTTTAAAGTTTCTGAGGAGAAGTCAGGTGTAACTTTGATATGTCTGCCATTATACATTACTTGACCTTTTTCTTTCACAGATTTTAATATTCTTTCTTTGTTCTGTACATTTAGAGTTTCAATTATTGTGTAGCAAGAGGAATTTCTTTTCTGGTCTAATCTATTTGGTGTTCTGTGTGCCTGTTGGAATTTTACCAGCATCTCTTTCTATACATTTGTGAAGTTTTCTTCTATGATTTTGTTGAAGATGTTTCCTGGACCTTGGAGTCAGGAGTCTTCTCTTTCATCTATGCCTATAATTTTTAGGTTCTGTCAATTCATTGAGTCCTGGATTTCTTGGATGTTGTGGGTGAGAACTATTTTAGATTTCTCATTTTCTTTGGTTGTTTACTGATTTCTTCAATCGAATCTTCCACACCTGAGATCCTGTCTTCTATCTCTTGTATCCTATTTTTGATATTCATGTCTGTAGTTCCTGTTCTCTTTCCTTGATTTTCCACCTACAGGATTGTCTCGGCTTTTGTTTTCTTTATTGCTTCCATTTCCAATTTCGAGTCTTGAACTGTTTTATACATTTGCTGCTCCAATTTGGTTATCTTTTATCTGCAAATCTTTCAAATACTTTATAACCTTGTCTCTTTGCCATTCATGTTTCTGAGTTGTCAAGGCAGGTGCCAGCAGGGAGTTCGGTGCAGCCCACTTGCTCGGATAGCATGCAATAGTCCAGAACAGCTTTATTGCTCCGGACTGAGATCTAGTTTCTGTAGACTGAGGCAGTAGACTGAGAGTCCTGCCATAGTGGGTGTGGGGGGCAGCGAGTTCCAATATGGAGTTCACAAAGCGTCTACAGCACTTGGACTCGGGGGGATCTCAGCCGCCTTTTCCCTGTCAGAGGCACCGTGTTCCAGAGTAGCCTGTCTGGCTTGGTGGGGCTTCTAACAGATTCCCTGTAGCTAGGGTGTCAGGACTGTAGGTATGGACCTCCCAAGCTATACCCATAGGGGTCTCAGGATCAACCTGTGCCTCTCTGTTAGAAGTTCTGTGGTCCCACATAGCCTGCTCCTCAGAATGCTTCAATGCTCTGGGTAGAGATCTTGATGTCCTGGACTGAGGCTGTAGACTGAGTGCCCTGCTATAGGGAGCACAGGCAGGGAGTTTCAATATTGAGTTCACAAGGTATCTACAGCTCTTGGATTCAGTGAATCTCAGCGACCTTTTCGCTGCCTCAATGGCTGTGTTCCAGGGAAGCCTGCGTGGGTCAGCAGTAGCTTCCGACAGTCCCCCTGTAGCTAGGGTGTCAGGACTGTGACCATGGTCCTCCCAATTTACTCTAAGAGTAGTCTCAGAGCCAGCCTGTGCCTCTCAGACTGAAGCTTTGTGAACTGGTGCAGCCTGGTTTCTCCGACTGCACACAGTGGTCCAGAACTGCTTCACTGCTTTAGGCTGAGACATAGATGCTGTACCCTGAGTGCACAGCGGAGAGACGAGATGAGGGGCCAGGTGAGGGGGCCAGGCAGAGAGTTCCAATATGTAGTCTATATCCTGTCCACAGCACACTTGGTCTCAGGGAAGCTCAGCACCTGTTAGATCGACACCCCAGTTATTGGTTATCCAGATGCCACCATACTGAAAATCTCAGGGAGAATCGCCCTCAGTCTTACCATAGTGGCTCTGCTGGTCTTCTCCTGGGTGTCAGAATGCCTGTATGGACACTGCTGCGGACTCAGGAAACTGAGAAAGGCCTCTGTTTGGAGGTTGAAACCACCAGTTGATGTCCTGAAAAGATCCAATCTGCCATCTCTAATACTCTGGTGGGGAGTACACTCTCCTGGCAGGAAGCACTCTGTGTCCCGTGTCTGGCTTCTCGTTCTTCCAGTGTCTATATTTCCAGTACAGAGTTCTTCATTGTCCCTGGCTTTGCTGGGCAAAGCCAGACAGTCTTGCTCTTCACAAACTGATGTTTGCAGGAGTATATTCCTCCAATGGTCCAGTCGACCTTCCTGATGATCAGAATGTATCTGACCTTATAGCTGCCATCTTGCCACCCCCTTGAAACAGCCACTCTTAGTGTTTGTTATTCATTTAGTAGCAAGCCGAGCTTTAGGTGCACACAAACTACAGTAAAGACAGACAGGGCTATAAATATTTAATGCCAGACATGTTCTACTTATGGAAAGAGGCAGTCTACACAATGCTTTTATTAGTAGGACATCAAAGTAGAAAGTCAAGAAAATCATAGTGATGCCCAGGAAAGTTACCATTAAATTCTGACATTCCAAGATCACATCTCATCCAATTTTCCACTGTTAAGATCTTAGGAAATAATGTCAAGTGCCAACCAATGAGAACTGTCCTATGTGCCTAAGTATTTTCCTTAAAGTAATATTTTATTAATATATATATATATATTTGCATTCAATAACAATTAATGAAAAAATGGGTTATGAATTTGAAAGACAGTGGTGATAAGTATGTGGGAGAGTTTGGACAGAGGAAAAAGAAGCTAGAAATATTACAATTAAATTATAATCTCAAATATAAAATAAATAAAACAATACAGAATCTAGGAAGATGACTCATGATTAAGAGCACTGGCTGCTCTTCCAGAGGACCATGAACTCACATGGCACTTCACAACTCCCTGTAACTCCCATGAGGAGGGATACAGTGTCCTCTACATGCCTTTGAAAGCACTGAACACATATTTTTCACAGATGTACATGCAAAAAAAAACCCAAACACATACAATGCAAATAAAATATTTTGTTTTAATTATAAAAATGTCACATAGTATAAAGAAGACTATTTAAGGTTTTGGTAGCGTTTATGGAAAGTATATTACAACAATATTTTCCCTTATGAGAAAGATTTCAAGAATTTACCAGTACAACTAATATCATCAACCAAATTAAGTCATTTGAGATCTATAATATCCTATACCAGCAGCAGTAGAACAAACATTTTTCTCAAATGAAATAGAACCAATCACTTTATGTGTCCTGGGAGTAATTAATACAAACCTTACTAGATTTAAAATGCAAAAATTGCCAACTTTTGTTTAAATATCTAGAATATCTAAAAGACAAAGAAAGCAAGAGTCAATACTCGGATATAGCAACAATATACAAATAATTTATAATAAAGTAAAATTTAGTATAACGATCTTAGAACATGAGCCTTATAGTTTGAACTTCTGAAAATTAACTATAAATTCGTCCCAGAAACAAGAACAATGAAGATAGCCCATGAGAAAACACAAGAGCAAATGTGGGATGAAAATGTGGGATATGTAAACGGATTAGTGGTGAGGGATCCAAATAACAGACAATATACAAAATATCTTAGACAAAGCTCATAGATAAAAACTTTATATATGGGTTCAGTACATTTTTATTTTAAGATAGAGTGATCTTCAGAGATAGTACATTGGTGATTCCCAAGTATTTGGTACTGAGTTGGTTTGTGATTATATTTAGCTACATCAGGGATGTTCATAGAGGTGCTGTTGTCTTATAGACTGTGGTAATAGTTTTAGGAGCTCTAAAGGAATTGAGCTTGCAAATGTTATCATAAAGAAAGATCATTATTTTCAGGTGATATTATAAAAAGTATTATTAAGTTAAAAACCTAATAAAGAGGTTGATTTCTGATTGGTTATATTTTGCTTTATAATCAGTTAGAGATGAATTACTATAGACATTAAATCAAAGGGAATTGGGTAACAGTCCTTATGTGAATTTTATTAAACTTACAGTAGTGGAGATAAGATCATTAGTACACAAATTGCATATAAAATGTGAATTTCATGGTTGCTTTCTAAAAAGAGTTTCCTTCCAGGAAAGGTTTTGTTCTCACTTTTTAGGAGAGTAAATTTTATGAAAATGAAAGTGGTTCAAAATTTTGGCATTTATTATCATTTTCAATAGGAAATTATAAGCACATTGATATATAAACACACACATATATAAGTTGATAGGTATAGTAACATACTTAGGTACACAGATATAGATAGATATATACAGATAGATAATACATAGATGATATATGATTTATAGATGTATAGATAGATAAAATAGATAAAGAAAAATAGATAGACAAATAGATGATAAATGATAAATAGATAGATGTTAGATAGATTGATTGATATGTAAATAGCTAGATGATGTTATCCAATTAATTCAATACATAACATATTTGAAAAAAAAAGTCCACATACAATTGAAAATCAATTTATATTTGTAAGTCTGTGGAAAATTATTATCAATTTCTTCTCCTTTTAATTTCACCAAACTTACTTATTTGTAAGTCTATCTGCCAATACATTGTGAACTCAGAGTTTGTGTGTGCATTATGCTCATGAAAAAACTCAGTAATATATATCAGAATTTGAAATCTTATTTCATAAGTCATCCCTCATACAATTTTCTTTCTAGTATCTATTTTAATTCCAGAAAATAGTATCAATCATAAATGTTGCACTTACGGAATTGTGGGAATTAGGGTAAGTGGGAGTTGGAGAGGTGTCTGGATGGGCTGAGGAGAAGGCTAAGTGGCAAAGGAACAGAGTTCAGTTCCCAGTACCAATACGCAGCTTCTAACTCCAGCTCATGGGTATGTGGAACCTTCTTCTGGAGTCTGTGCACACCAAAGACAACATAAATAGAAACAAGCATACTCATAAGTGAAAATAAAGTAAAAGAGAGGCTCTTGAGATGGAATCTCAGAGTCATGAGGTAGAATCTCAGAGTCCTCTTGAGTTTCATTTCTGTGATGATTCAGGATGCTGAGCATTTTTCTTCAATCGTCTCTCAGCCTTTAGGGATTCCTCCTTTGTGAATTCTCTGTTTAGCTCTGTTCCCCATTTTTTTTGATTGGATTTTTTGGTTTCTTGGCATTTAATTTCTTGAGTTCTTTGTAAATTTTGGATATTAGCCCTCTGTCAGACGTGGAGTTGGTGAAGATCTTTTTTTTAATATTATTTATTACTTCAGGTTACATCTCCATCACAATGTCCCCTTTCCACCCCTCCTAGTCCTGTCCTCCCTCCCTCTACTCCCTATCCCTTTCATCCCGACTCCTCTGGAGTGGAATGTCCCTACATAACAGTCCCTCTCCCCATTTCAGCAGTCATATGAGGGCCAAGAGCCTCCTCATACACTGGGGGCCTACAAGGCAGCACCACTAGGGAAAAGTGTCTCATTGACAGGAAACAAAATCTATGTTCATGTTCTCATTGGTGCATTGGTTGTGGTACAGTTATCCTGTACTATATGGCTAAAATCCGATTATAAGTGAATAGATGCCATGTTCATGCTTCTGAGTCTGGGTTAACTCAGGATGAGCTTCTCTAGTTCTATCCATTTGGCTGCAAATTGCATGATTTTGTTTTTTTCTGACAGCTGAGTAGTATTCCATTGTGTAAATGAACCACAGTTTTTAATCCATTCCTCGGTGGAGAGACATCTACGTTGTTTCCAGATTCTAGCTATTACAAATAAGGCTGCTATGAATATGGATGAGGAAACTTCCTTGTGATTTGGTGAAGAATCATTTGGATGTATACCCAGAAGTGGTATGGCTGAGTCTTGAGGTAGAGCTATTCCAAGTTTTCTAAGATATCTCCATACTGATTTCCATAGTGGTTGTACAAGCTTGCACTCCCACCAGCAATGGAGGAGTGTTCCCCTTTCTCCACAACCTCTCCAGCATGTGCTGTCATTTGAGCTTTTGATCTTAGCCATTCTGACAGGTGTGAGAAGGAATCTCAGAGTCCTCTTGAGTTCCATTTTTCATATGATTAAAGATGCTGAGCATTTCTTCAAGGATCTCTCATCCATTAGGGATTCCTCCTTTTTAAATTTCTGTTTAGCTTCTTTCTCCATTTTTGATTGGATTATTTGGTTTCTTGGCATTTAATTTCTTGAGTTATTTGTAAATTTTGGATATTTGCCCCCTTTCAGATGTGTGGTTGGTGAAGATCTTTTCCCAAAATGCAGGTTACCATGTTGTTAGAATGTCAGCCTTTTTGGCCTTACAGAAGCTTTTCAGTTTCATGAGGTCACATTTATTGATTGTTGGTCTTAGAGCCTGAGCTGTTGGTGTTCTCAAGAAAACTCTGAGATTCCATCTCACACCTGTCAGAATAGCTAAGATCAAAAACTCAAATGACAGCACATGCTGGCAAGGTTGTGGAGAAAGGGGAACACTACTCCACTGCTGGTGGCAGTGCAGGCTTGTACAAACACCAAGGAAATCAGTCTGGTGATATCTTAGAAAATTTGGAGTAGCTCTACCTCAAGACCCAGACATACCACTTCATCCAAATGATTCCATACCAAACCACAAGGACGTTTCCTCAACTGTATTCATAGCAGCCTTATCTGTAATATCTAGAAACAGGAAACAACCCAGATGTCCCTCAACCGAGTAATGGATCATAAATAAATAAATAAATAAATAAATAAACCTATGGTACATCTAAACAATGGAATGCTACTCAGCCATCAGAAACAAGGAAATCATGCAATTTGCAGCCAAATGGATGGAACTAGAGAAGCTCATCCTGAGTGAGCTAACCCAGACTCAGAAGCATGCACGTAGCATCTGTTCACTTATAATTGGATTTTAGCCATATAGTACAGGATAATTATACTACAACCAATGCACCAAAGGGAACATGATCGTAGACTTTTTTCCTGTCAGTAAGACACTTTTCCCTAGTGGTGCTGCCTTGTAGGCCCCCAGTTTATGAGCAGGCTCTTGGCCCTCATATGACTGCTGAACTTGGGCAGGGGACTGTTATGTAGGGACACTCCACTCCAGAGGAGTGGGGTGGAAGGGATAGGAGGTAGAGGGTGGGAGAAGGGACTGGGAGGGGTGGAAAGAGGACATTGTGATGGAGATGTAACCTGAAGTAATAAATAAATATTAAAAAACAGACTAGAACAAAATAAAAAATACAAAAAAATTGAGATAATTTTTCAAGCAAACATAGTATATAGTTTATCCAATTGTGGATACAATGTAGATAACATTTTCCGAGCTCCTGCCACCCTGTCTTACCCATCATGATGGGCTGTACCTTTCAGTTCAAATATACTTTCCTCCTTTAAGTTTCTTTGATCAGAGTGTTTCATCATAGCAATAGGAAAAGAAACAGGAAGAAACAATATGAAATTATTAATTATTTAGCTATAGAATTAATATCCTGCAAATAATATTTCAGAAAAATAAAACAATCTTTATTTCATTTTTAACGTTTATTTATTAATTCAAGTTACATCTCCATCACAGCCCCTCCTTCATCCCTCCTGGTCCTACCCTCTATCCCCTCTCCCACCTATCCTACTCCTCTGGTATGGGGTGCCCCACATATCAGCCCTCCTCAGTTTATCAGTCACCTGAGGGATAAGACCTTCCTCTTACACTGGGGGCCTAGATGGCAGCTCCACCAGGATGAAGTGTCCCACTTACAGGTAACAAATTCCATGTTCCTGTTCCTTTCTGTCTGTTGGTTGTAGGATAGTTATCCAGTACTATATAACTAAAATCCAGTTATAAGTGAATACATACCATGTGCATCTTTCTGGGTCTGTGTGAGCTTTTCTAGTTCCATCCATTTTGGCTGCAAATTGCATGATTTCCTTGTTTCTGATATCTCAGTAGTAGAACAATTTTTGAAAAGCTGTTTTGTGAAATGAATTGGGGAGAAAGAGAAATGAGGCAAATGTAAAAGTTATTAAGCTGTAATTTTACTTAAAGGTGCAATTAGATGATCATTAGGGAGGTTTAAAAAGAATGGATGGAATTTTGAATAACTAGAATTTATAGTAAGGTACTTTGTTTAGTTGACTTACAACTATTGTTAATTTTTTTAAATCTTTCAACCTTTCGAAATGAACAAAATGACCTTACCCAGTGAAGAATTATGGGACATATTTTCACAAGATTTATGTTAGAACCTAATGGATTTATCACTGTAGTTGACGTTAGCTTCACTGATTTTTTAATCTACACCAATATCTATAAGAATATTTTTAAAATGACGATATCAAGGCTCAAATCTAAGATTTGTAACATTTTAAACCAATAGATACAAATATTTTGCAATATGCCTCTACTATTTTAATATATAATAAAATGTGCTTTTTAGTCTATCTGATCAAATTCACACATCATTTGAAAGTATACATAGAGATATAAATACAGATAGTCACATATATGTATTTACACACTATTTATATACATTTGTACATATGCATATACAGATCCACATATATGTGTGTATGTGTGTGTGCATAAGATATTTGGAGCTTTGTTTTTCTATCTTTATATTTTTGATTTATTTGTTCAATCAAAACCCTAGATCATCTGATTTCTGCAAATAGTACCCCCGGGAAATTGGAGTCTTTTCTCCACATCAGAAAACTTGTCTCTGGAGCATATGGTGAACCAGAACAGGATTTGAGGTTACATCTTGAACTATGCCAGAGTCTTGGTTTGAGCCTAGCATTTAACTTTGGCATCTGTTTCTAAGATCTTTGAAAATGTTAAGATTATGATCTAAGCAAGTTAATTGTGCCTGGGAGTAGTGCTCTTGAAGAACTTTGCCTTAAATTGAGATT
Organism: Lophiomys imhausi; assembly: GCA_907164525.1. Taxonomy (NCBI): domain Eukaryota; kingdom Metazoa; phylum Chordata; class Mammalia; order Rodentia; family Muridae; genus Lophiomys; species Lophiomys imhausi. Next base: position 3,159,606 of record CAJQZJ010012579.1, read on the forward strand.
TACCATAACTATGCTGCCCCTGCTATCTGCATCCATGGCCTTTGGGCTATTATTCTAAATATTCTTCAGTCCCTTCTGGACTTTTCGGCACCATTCAAGTTTCTTAAGAACTTGTGGTCTATCAATAAAGAGTATCATAAGTTTGTGATCAGGATTTTGGTTCCTGTTTCTGTGTCATTTTCAACACTGCTCATTTGTCAGGTGGTTCTTGGAATTGGCAAGATCTGGCCCTGAAGCAACTTGCAGAAAGGTGACATCATTTTTCATTGTCTATGATTTCTATAGCACACAGTGCTAGTTGAAAGAAAGTGATTGCTCATTCTCTTTTTATTCATTTGAGATGTGTTGTGTTTCCCATTCTTCAAAATCAGATACAGAAAAATACCTTTTATGTTTGTATTTTATTCATCTGACAAACACTTTTTGGAGTTCCTGAGACTCAGAAGACTGTGTTAGTGCCAGCTGAGGTAACATGCAATCTGCTTTCAGCTGACGAGGCTTCTTAAGCATCTTCTGGGAGGAAAAAGTAATAAATTCAAAATAGAATGATCAACTAGTGATAATTCATACATGACTACTCCAAAGAATAACTCTCACATCACACATAAACTGGCAATAAAGGTGTGGGGTGCTGACTCTGAATTGGCCAAAAAGTGCCTCTCGCAGCCAAGAACAAGTAAACCAGAATTTGAAAAAGTTTAATTGTGAGATATATTTGAGTCTTCACTGTGATTTACAATTTAATAATCTGTAAGGTTTAATACCTGTCATTGCTTTATTTCTGTTGCTGTGATAAAAAACAAACAAAACAAAAGCAGAATAACACAAAGAACAAAGCAAAACTCACATCTTGACAAACAGTGGCTTAGGGACAAAGGGTTATGGTTATGACAGCTGACACTCCAGGCTACATCCTTCTGAGGAGGGCCGTAGGGGTTTGTGTGTGCATACTTGAAAGCCCACATAAACTACAACACAAATATGGAGGCCAGGAGGGCAAATGTTAGGACTTGGTTGACTGAACTTCTCCTATTTTCATTCCCCATTCTTTCATTAATAAGCCAAAAATTATAGACGTATGAGTGATAAAATTCTGCTTTTGGGTGGATTATGGGTATCAGAACAGGGAATGTAAAGCTTGTGCAATAATTGCTTTTAGCCCCCCCCCATTTTCCTTTGATATCATATTTATATTAGTAAGAATTAACTCACTTTGTACATAAAAATTATTACTGTTAATTATCAACCATACAAAAAATGATGATTGATTTTCAACTATAAACAGGAGGTTCAGGTGGAGAGGAGGAGACAGGGTTGAAGGAAGGAATGCTGAGAGAGATGGATGGAATTGAGGGGCACTTAAAGTATGGAAACCTACTGCCATGGAAATTCCCTAAAATATATGAAAGCAATCCAAATAAGGGCTCCTAATAATGGAGAGAAAGGGTCCAAACTGGCCATCTGTTTTCACCAGATGAGGCTTCCAGTACTGGCCCTGCACTGCATTCAGTTGAGTTGTTGGCCAAGGTGGTCTCATGGGAATCCCAAAACAACACAGGCTATTATCAAGGCACTGGATTGCTCTCCACACACTGACAGCTGTGCCCCAAACCTGAAAAAAAAAAAAAAAACCACCCACACAACCCATTGAACATGGAGAAGTAGAGCTGGTATCCATCTGCAGCATTCATCAACATATTCTAGTATCGTTAGTTTAGGGAGGTACTCTGCAGGCTACCAAAAGAGAAACAAACACCAACCCATCCACAAAACTCTGACGTATAATCTGTCCTGTCTGAAAGATACACAAAGGCAATAATGGCCCAGAATTTGTGGGAGTAGTAAACCAATATCTGATTTGAATTAAAGCTCACTCGAGGAGATGAAACCAATACCCAATACTGCTTGGGTGACCAAAAACCAGAAACTAGGAAGTCCAAAGACCTAGTGTAAAATCAAACACTACTTGCCTTTAAAAAATTACTGTCAATAAAATTACCCTTAATAATATTCTGTCATTCGCATAGATCAGTACCTTGTTTAATCATCATCAAAGAAGCATCCTCCTTCAGAAGCCCGGAACAGATGCGCACACCCACAGCCAGACATTATGAGGAGAGAGAGTCCCAGAACACAAAGCTCTAAAAGGTATGTCTCTATCAATTCCCTCCCCTCAGAACTTATGCCCCCCCGTCACTAACCCCAAAATGAAGGCCAAACAGTTTAAGAGCCAGAGTTTGTGGGGGATACTAGGAGAAAGAGTCCTTCTAAAGAAACTAGATGCATAAAAATTCACAGAGAAAAAAGTACCAAGCACAGGTCCCACTCGGCTGTGTGCCAGGTCACTGGATATATGTATGTTCTAGCATTCAGCTAAGTATTTTTATGGGACTCATCAATGTGAGAATGAGTGGGTCTCTGAATTTTAGGGCTCTTTTCTTTTGTTGGGGTTGCCTTGCCTAGCCTCTAGCCTCATTGTGCTGCTTTAGTTTTATTGTATTTCATTCTGTCTTTTTGGTTGTTATCTTCTCTAATAATGTACTTTTCTAATGAGAGACAGAAGGCAGTGGGGCCAGATGGGAGGAATGGAGGGAAGAGTAATCGTAATCAGAACATGTTGTATGAGAAAATAGACTACTTTTAATAAAAGGAAAAAATAAATATACTAATATAATAATTCATTATTAAAGGATTTTAGATCAGTTAGAATTTAGAAGTTACAGATATTATTTTGTGGGTAGAATAGTGAATTTATATTAGTAATTAAATAAAGTATATTTAGTAACTTACACAGATAAACCAATGAAACATTGTGAGAGCAATGTTTCTTGTCAGTAGATATTTTTATGACTTATTGAATATCTTTCCCATTTTTTCAAACTTAAAAAAGTAATTAGTATTTGACTTATTGGCATGTACATATTTATCTTTCAATGAGAAAAATGTGTGTTAGTCTACTGTATACCTTTGTTATTTGGTTGCAAGTACAACCATGAGTACAGAGTTGCTGAAGAAATATTTCCTTTGTAAGCATTAACTGCCAGTAGCTTCTCAGGAAGCAGTGGACTCTCCCCCATCTGTGATGAAATCTCACAGGGCACAATCTTCTGAAAACCTCCAGGTGTCCACTGCTGCTGTGTGCTCATGAATGCAATGGAAATGTAATTTAAGATTCAGTGTTTCACAGCACTCTTATATTCTTTGTGCCTTTTCCTTACTACTTGGTGGGCCTTACAGGGGATGATATAGACCTCTCCTTCAGGGATAATCACTCAACAGCCATTTATTCTCAGCACTTTGACCAGATATGAGTTTCTGTATTAAGGATCACTCATTGCAAAGAAACTTCTCTGTCCCAAAACTAGAGCAGCATCAGCCTGTGGTATAAATATTAATATCTAGACAAAAATGCTAACAAACATTCAATTTTCTACATAATAGTAGTAGATTACTCTATAGTACCTCCCCAGCCATAGGCTTTTGACCAGGTTCAACTTATCAGCATGTATTCTATTCTGTAATATGGGACACAAATACAAAAGCAATTGATTGCCCCGAAAGGGCCCATACCCTGATTGCAACTGTGGATGTATTTTTCCTAATAGGTAAGTTTTGCACCATGTAGGATACACATCTGGGTGATTTCTTTTCTTTCTTTCTTTCTTTCTTTCTTTCTTTCTTTCTTTCTTTCTCCCTTCCTTTCTTTCTTTCTTTTTTAATATGTTATATTCTTTTTTAAAAAATATTTATTTATTACTTCAATTTACATCTCCATTACAGTACTCTACCTCCACTCCTCCTGGCCCTACCTCCCCACTCTCCCACCCTCTCCCCCTTCTCCCATCTATCCTACTTCTCCAGTGTGAGGTGCCCTACATACCAGACTCCTTCAATTTGGCAACCATATGAGGGCTAAAAGCTTCCACTAGTGGCCTACATGGCAGCTCCACCAGGGTAAATGTCCCACTAACAAGTAACAAAGTCCATGTTCCTGTTCCTGTCAGTCTGTTGGTTGTAGAACAGTTATCCTTTACTATATGGCTTGGGTGATAACTTAATGGGTGTTCTCTCCTAGCAGCCTGCATAGCATCTTCTGGAATGAGAAAAGCCAGCTACCAAGAAGATAGCTTCCAGCTCAGTTCCTTCTTCACTTCTTTGTGTCCTATTGAATGCTGTCTTCAGAAATGAGGTCTTACTATGCATTTCTTATGGACAACCAAGAGCAGTTAGCAATATCTAAGTGGTCTTGAGAGCCTTGACTTTCTGGACAGCACTTCATAGGTGGTATTCCACATCTGCCACTGCCATTAAAAAAAAAAACAAAAAAACAAACAAACCTGTAACTTCTTGGAGAAGAATCACTCATCCATGAAAAATAACTCCTTTGTAAGCTATATAATTTTTTTAAAATTAAGTTGTATTTTCATTAGCTTACAATGGAGACTTTTATACTTCCTTAGTTATGGTTTTAAAACTCTCTGAAACTGAGAATTTCTCTACATCTCTGTTTAAACTTTTTACACTTCATATTCTCCACCACCGCTTTAGTTAAACTTTATTCAATATGCACAAAATGAATTGAACAAAATGTTTAAATAAAATGATAGACATATCTCGGGAAGATTGGCTAAGATTATTTAAATTCTTTTTATTTTACTTTTATTTTATTTTTATTCTTTTTAATTGACTATAATTGCTTTTATTTGTATGTGTGTGTTAAATATATGTATCTCCATCCTGTGTGCATGCAGATGTGCATGTATGTGTCTGCACATTCATGTTGAAGCCAGAAAGCCATGTCTTTTTCTTGCTCAATTTGGGCTACATTTTAATTTTGAGTCAGTCTCCCACTGAATCTGATTCTCACCAATTTGGCTAAGTTTTCAGGCCAATGAGCTCCAGCCATCCTCCTGTCTCTACCATCTCCCCAGCCTGAGGCTATAGATTTTCACATATCTGATTGATTTGAACTCAGCTCCTTATGATTACCTGGCTGCCATTTTATCAACTCAGTAATCTCCTTAGCTGCAATTAGCAAAATTGAAAAAATATTAATTATTTGGAAAAGTAAATAGAATATTAGGGATAGTTATAAGACTGGGATTGAGAGAACATTAACAGGAAAACTTCTGTATATTTCAGTAAACACAGACTCACATCTAGAAAGCAACTTGTCAAAATGTTTTAATGATTATTAAGCAAAATACAAAAGTAAGTCATTTAATTTTAAGACCACATGGTGATTTAAAAATAATTTAAAGAAATGTATCTTCTAAATATATGTAACAAATTTAATAATACAAGATTGATATATCAACTAAAAAACAAATGAACTATGAAATATTAACATTTCAAATGATTGTACTGTGTGAAATTATAATAAAATACAATAAACAACAATACAGGGCTGGAGAGATGGCTCAGTGATCAAGAAAACTTAGTACTTTCTAAAGTACCTGAGTTCAAATCACAACACTCACACTGGGTGGCATACCATCCCCTGGAAGTAAAGGTCCAGGAAAGCTGGAAATAATATATATGTATTATACCAACAGGCATGCTGCTAGAAAAATATTCACATAAAAATGAGCAAAAATTTAAAAATGATAACAAAATCTAGACAAATAAATTCTTATAATCAAATTATAAAACACTACCAGATAGTTTTAAATTTTTATTTATAAAGCAAATAATTTTTAAAAGGCTAACCAGAAATGTTTCTTTGGCAAAACTTCTGATTGCATGTGGCGTGTCATATGTAGGTCTTGACCATACTGCCTTACCTTAGTGAGATTAGACATTGCAATTTATTCTCTAGTTACTACAGGATCACATACTTTCTAGAAAATTTTACTACACCAACTGAGAAATGGGCAATAACAAATAGCTCACATATTTCTAACAAATCTATTATTTACTTCCTTATCAAAGCTACCTCACAGAATTGTGAGGTAAAGAAAATGACTCATATACTTTCTTTCAAAAAATATATTTATTTTCAGTAAACTAAGAGAAGATTAAAGAAAAACTAATAACCACATACAATTCACTTCAAATGTCTGGACTATTTATGAGGTGAATGGCAGATGGGTTTCTGTATTCATGGTATTTCACAAAGAATATGTGTGCCATTAAATTATCTTCTACGAAAAGCCTGATTGACTGTAAATAAGTGAAGTTCTTTGAATTTCCTTAATTAAAAAACTTTTTATTAGTTCTTTGCGAATTTCACATCATGCGCCCCAATCCTACTCATCTCCTCCTACCATCCTAATCACCTTCCATCCTTGTAACCTTCCCAGAGCAGAGGGAAAAAGATTTCCTTGTGTAAACTGTGAGTCACAGTGTGTCCCACAGTATACCCTTTGCAAATGTTCATTGCAATGACTCATTGGTCTGGTTTAAGGCTTCTGGCTTCATCTACATTATCAGTACTAGAAACTCACAAGGACTCCCCTCAGATATCCTGTAGTTGACGTGTGTCATAGAGACCCTATCATTGTGGATTTTGTAGGACTGGCCCTTTCATGCATTCCAGCAGTTCATCAATGGGGTAGACGTTGGGGTGGGCCAATTCAAAGCCCCGTATCTGGCCCTGACATGTATCTAAGTTGATAAGTTGATCAGTCCATCATCTCTCCCACACCCACACCACCAGAGTGAGCTCTCTGGACCTGCCCCATCCGATGATGTAGCAAGAAAAAAGCAGAGCTAACTCTGCTGCTCTTATGCCCTATGGGCTGGCTCATCCACTCCCACACCATCAGGGCCAGCTCTACTGTGCTGCCTGGGATGTGTATGGGGCCAGCTCTCCCAAGCACTGCGGTAAATGAGGGGCTGGGATGGCTTTCCTGCTTATATGCACTTGGACAGCTCATCTACAACCCCACAGCCAGGGCCAGCTCTACCCCGCTACCCAGATGAGGGCCTGTTCTCCAGAATGCTGCAGACAGTGAGGGAGAGGGCCAGCTTTGCCGCTCTCTTGACCCCAGGATCGCGTCTTCTGTCTGCTTGTGCAGGTGTTGAGAGGCGAAGGGGGAGTTGGGTATCTCCCCCTCATACATACCCCCGCAAGGGAGCTGAGTTACAGGGCCAACTGATGCTCTCAGGGCCAGCTCACCTGAAACTCATGCATTCAGGGCCAGCTCTACTGTGCTTCCTGGCCAACGTCAAGGCTGCTCTCCTGAATACTGCAACTGTCTGTGGGCATAGTGAACTCTCCTGCTCTCATGCATCCAGGGCCAGCTCTCCCATGATGCCCAAATGAGGAGTAGGGCTAGTTCTACAGAGCCATCATATACCAACATATTCCTGGGTGGCTACCCAGATCAGGGACATCCCTTTGGCCTTTTGTGGGAGCAGACCCCTGTTGCTACTGCTACAGAAACAGGGACCCAGATGTGGCAGCACAGGCCAGGGCCCCGCCATGGTCTCAGGTGGCATCACAGGCTACTCACATCAGGCTGTTCCTCACTACCTTCTTGTCTCTAGTTTTGACTCTCTGCATTGTGCCCACATCCTTCGGCTTCTCTTTCTTCTCATTTTCTTCATCACTTACTTGTTCCTCTTTGTGGCAACTTGGGTCTCTGACCATCTGAGGTCATCTCAGGAGTGCTGTCTGGAGTGCTATGACCTACCTGCCTGGGCATCATGACACTGGGCAGGTCTGATCTTGTGCATGGTCTTAAGCCTGAGCAACAAAGTACTGGTGGTCTTCTAAATACCCTGTACATACCCCTGGCACTGAGTCTCAGACTCACTTTCTTCAGGCTACGAATCATTGAGATGTCCACAAGTCAGAACACTGAACATAGAGATAGACTCTCACCTCTCTGTCACCTACTAACTCACATGTGATACAGCAGTCACACCCCAACAATACCTCTAAGAGCAAGAATTTTCTGAATGTTAAAGTTATACATGTGACCTCTGTTTATAATTTTGCTTCAAATCAGTCTCATAGCATAAAAGTGAACTTTTAAAAATTTTACACATAGAAAATATTGACATGTAGATTCAATTGTGTTGTAGCTTCCAAGAATCAAATGCATAATATTATTTATTTAGCATATAACAAATGCTAAAAGTAGAGAAAAAATTGTTAGTGGTGTTTATAAGGAATAGGCTGAGATTAAACCCATAATTACCTATAAGTTAAAGTATGACATTAGCTGATATGAAGACCAGCTCGTCCTGGAGACAGTTTCTGAGCTCAGAATGGTGAACAATAAGGTTATATTTTACTTTGTGGTAACTAAATGAATACATTAATAAGTAATTGGTACACTATATGTAAGTACAATTGTGTGAATAAGAAGTGGATTAATAAATTCACCATGTTTTTTTATGGGTGAGGAGCTCCAAACAACCATTGATAACTAAGTACAGGAAGACAAATGATTCTTATCATTATAAACCAACAATGCATGTGAAGACTTCAAAGTGGAAACTAATTCTCACTTTTATCCCATAAAGCTGCTGAGAAAGAAAACCCTGCTTCATGCAAGATTACTATAGAATTTAGCAGTGCTAAAAAATCTTGTAAATAATGACCGTGCTGAAAAGATTAGCTTTTTGCTCTCATTGGTTTTTTTTTTTTTGACTTCCCTTGTTTCTCATGCATCTTCATTTCCTACTGTTTTGCTTGAATAGTCTACTATGGTCCATTCTTGTAGGACATCTCTATAGGTAATTTGGAAGGCATTAATTTAAATTTTAGGTGTTTATATTTTCCTTTGTTTTTATGACCTGTAGCTTTTATTTCTCTTTAAAAATTGAAACTGTGCAGTATGAAAATAAGTAACAATAAAAATACTAATAAGATTACCAATATTTTGGAATATTAAGCTGACATATATAAGCCTGTATTTTAAATGACATAATCTCTTCTCCTAGCAACAATGCAGTGCTCGTAGAAGGAATACTTGTGAGAGAAGGTTTCTAAATCTCAGGATGGAAATTTGATAGGTATGACAATTTCTGTGTAAAATTTCTGTGAATTGGAATCAGTCTGTGAAGATATGGATATATCAATGACATATTTCCTCTCTTAAGAGGAGCAGAAGGAGGAGGAAAGAAAAGAGAAGGTGGAAGAGGAGGAAGAGAAGAAGAAAACAGTTTCTCAATTTTATTTTTTCTAAAGAAAATATGTAAATGAAAAAGGAGGCATATTAAATTATTAGCAGTACAATTAATCACCAAGAAAATACAAAGGATGCCACAATGAAACAGCATCGTGTACACCTGGTAGTATACGTACTAACAAATGGACAAAAGTGACATAAAAACAAACGACAGCCCGGCTCTGAAGAAAGACAATCATTTCACACGCTTAGTGGGAAAACAGAATCATATTTCTGAAAAATTAAGATGTATCATGCAACCCCGAAACTCCACTTCTGGTCAATATTTGGGATTTAAATCAGTATCTCAGAGATCATTGCATCTCTTTTGTACAATTATTTACAATGACCAAGGTATAGAGATATTGAAATAGTGTGCCCATTGCAAGACATGTTTAAAACATAGGAAATTACTCCCCTATAAAGAAAATAATATTCATTGTAACAACATGAATAAACCATAAGGATGTTTTTCTAGCAGAATAATCCAAACATAGGAGACATAGACATGATCTCATTTTCATATATATGTAAAACAAACGTCAGATTTGTTGATGCAATTATTTCTTGTTGGACAGTGAGGATGCCATGTCATTTTCAATGTACAAATAGTATTTTAATTTTAGTAAGCATTATATTTAGGATAATTTTAGATAATTCTTTTTATAAACATTTATATTATTAGTGTGTTATAATTATCACAGTCAATGAAACTATGCAGTAATTTCAAATCTATATTTTCCCTAACCACAGTTAATATCATTTTGTGTTCTAGAACATAGTTTAGAATACCAAGTGACTGTTAGTTGTCAGATCTCCTTAGGAAACTCATTGATTCAGACAGTCCTTGATTTTGATGTCTTTCATAGATTTTAGGAGTAATTGCTGGGTACTTTGCAGGATGTTCCCATATTTTGATTCATTGTATAATTTTACAAGGGTTAGTGCAGATGTTAAACATGGCAGAACAGGTGAAGATCATAGAGAAAAGATGTCATCTTAAATTATATTAAATTACAGATTCATGATACTGTGCATATTAACTTGATCACATGCCTGTAGTAGCACATTTCATTTTAGCCTCCACAAAATCAACTCTTTCTTTATTGTAGTTTATGAAAGAAAAGCACAGTCTTCAGCTAACAGTTAAGAAGCAAAGAACTATGAATATTCTCATAAGAGTTGAGTAGCTTTGTGAATCATTTGAGCTTCTTCTGAAGTAGGTACTTTTCTTCTCCAACCACTTACTAGTTGAGTAGTATATTTATAACAGTATAAACTGCTGTATATATATTTTTTTGTTCCTTTATTACAAAAAAAGAAAAAAACACCGACCATTTTGTTTATCTATTTATTACAGCTCCTAGCATTCAGGACTCTTAAACAGATTCCTTTCTCTTTCATGGTACACACTGGATTAAATTCTTTTTAATATCTTTATATGTCCACATAGTGAAAGATATTTACAATTCACTTCTTTTATTTCCTCTGCATGAATTATCTATTTCTCAAGGAAATTTGCTTCTATTCTTAGAGAATGTTGGTGAACTGCAACGTGGCTACTAAGTGTGCTCATTGCTACTGATGAATCAATGCTGAACTTCTACTACAGGTAACAGAATACATGCTCATGTTTACTTGTATGATACCCATATCTGTAAACATTTCTGTGTGCAAGCATCTGTATCTATATTAACTCTAAGTGAATGCTTATAGATCCATCTGGAATCTATGAACACATGGATCTTTCTCAATTCCTCTGCTTTCTTATCTGCAACTTCCAACTCCATTAGAAAAGAGCCTGCCTCTCACCATCTGCCATCTGTTGACTTGAATAATGAGTACTGATACATATTTATTAAATGATAAACTCACTCTAGAAAACACCACAACCCAGACCACAGTGCTTATATGAAATTATTTGCACATTCACTTAGAATCCACCGGTTTCTAAGGTAATTAAGTCAATAATATTTTTTACTATGTATGCCAGTGAGACAACTCATACATTTACATAAATTATAGATATATAATATATACTATATATAAAATGTTTTATATATTATATGTATGCATATATTGGAGTCTGCATCCTTGTTCCACTCACCTATTATTATTTAAACTGTGTATATGCTAAGATTGACTCTTTCTGCTGGAAATTATACTTATTTTAATGTTATTTTACAATGTGTCCAGAATCATTTTTGTTTTACTAAAATTCCTTAGCTTCATTTTTCTCAATTTTCCTTCCTCAAAACCAACATATCATGCAAAATATAGACTTTCTACATTGGCTTCATTCATATTCCAATGTGTATTACATGTGTTTCTCTCTATTCATGCTTGTGAATGTGTGCAAGTGCGTTCTTTTTTTATATAAATACTTTATTTTTTTCTTCAAGTTACATCTCAGTCACAAACCCCTCCCTATCCCACCCTTCCACCCTCTTCCCCCCAGAAGTTTCCCTTTTCAGTCCAACAGATGGTTCCTTCTCTTATAACAGTAAGTATTATACAAAACAACAGATATAAATATGCCACATTTATGAGAGTTAAATGGCCCAGTATACCTTCCCAATGTCCAGTTTATACATATTTGGCCCCTGAATTTAACATTCTACTATCTAACCATCTCCATGAGTTTAAAGGTCTATATCTGACTCAACATTCATATTAACTTGCAACACACTTTTAAGAGTATCTTCTTAGATCTATAACACCCTCTTGATTCCTAAACAATTCAAAATTTAACTATGAGACTCTAGCTGTCTATTCTTAAACCACCTCAGAGACCTGAGAGGGATAGATATATCTGCTTATATAGGAAGTGTAGGGCTTTCTTATGTTACTGTGTGTGCACAGAGAACAGAAGTCAAATTGAAAGAAAAATTTATTTAACAAGGGCACTGGATACAGAACTCAGCTTCTTTTACTTGTGTGCCATGTACTTTAGTGACTCAGACATCAATCTCCCCATCTAAAAGTATGTTTTGTTCTGGCTAAGGCATATTGCAATCTACTTTGCTGGGTGTTCTTTGAGCAGCCTGAATATGTATATTTGAGATTGTTATGAATTTTGAAAAAAGACTTTCATAATTTTAAAAGTTGCTTTTGTGTTATTCTTGGTTTGTTGCCTATTCCAGTGGCAGAGGTGTTATTTCATTTTCAATTACAGCAAGTCCCTAAATGGTTTGTTATAGTCATCATTCCTCCTCATTTTATCTGCAAATCACAAAAAAACACAACACACACACACACACACACACACACACACACACGCACTGATTTATATCACACTATTCTGTTTGCTCCAAATCCATATTTTTGTCTCTTTAAACCCTCTGTTTATTATAACTCATTCAGCTGTTATTATGATAATAACTGTTGATGTGGAGGTAAGGCATGATTGGGGTAAGCATTCTGTATCTTAGAAGAAGAAAATCTTTGCTTGAGGTGGAACTATGTCACTGTATTTCAATCTTTGCAAAGGGTTTTTGTGTAGTTATGTGAAAGAGTAAGAAAGAAGAGCTTGAATGAAAAAAAGCACTTGTTTTCTGAGGGCTAATGGTTAATTCTTTGATCACTAGGGATTTTCATCAGAAGGAGGTTCTATACTGGTCTGTACTTTCCAGGTACCAGAATCATAAGGTATGTATATCTTTTTTTGGTTTTAGTTATCCAGTGTCAGATTTTTTCACTTTGTTTCAGTTTTTCAAAAGAACCCAAAATTAACTGACACATGCCTTCATGATGACATATGGGTGAGATTCTGGGTGTAAATTCCAGAAACATGTGGAGAGTTGTTTAAGGCCGCAGGCTCTTGGAGAATATCAGTCTACTTCCAGTATTGGAGTAAACTTGAACATTCCTTGTACTCAAGGGTCCCATAATTTCTGTTCCATTTAAATGGATATGGATGTCCCTGTGATTCTCTGCATGAATGCTTCTTTGTGTAGGATGGCATCACATCCCATAAACTCATATGATGACAACAGAAGAAGTTAAAATCAGAGTTAATATATGTGATTTATCTAACACCACAGTTTGCAGAATATGAAGGGTCCAGGCTCTTTGTCCTCAGTATTGTTTGCGTGAGGGGGAGATGAGACTTGGTGCTGTTGCTACTCTACAGAGAACATCACACCTTACAACACCAGTGTAAAAAAAGATCATAACTTAAAATCCAAGTCTAATTTTCTACTAAATGCACACCATCCATGAGCCGTCTGAAATTTATAACTGGAGGCACGGCAAGTTGTGAACCCATGCTCCCGCTACTGCAGATTTGATTTGGTGCTTTCTTGTATGACTTCAATTCTCTTGAACTTTCTGAAAGATCACTGTAATTAACATTCCATGTTTATATTTTTTATTGTAAAAAGTAATTGATGCATTTAGAATTTTGATATCAGAGTTGAAACCAGTACCAATGTTTACTATTTTTCCCACCGAAACAACATATATAGACTCTTTTTCTAAAGAGAACTTAACATGGTCTAGGTTGAAGATTTAACAACCCTTTCTGAATTCTGTGCATATTTTGCTAACAAAATAAAAGCAAGTATGTAAGGGCTTATACATGATGAGAATTCCTAAATATGAGGTCCTTCTTAACAGAGACTCTAGGCTTCACTGCCCATCAAATGTTATCTTATGCTGTTTTCATTCAAATAATGTCTAGTGAATAAGAAAATAATTTTAAGTTCCCGAGACACTCTGTAGATATTAACTACAGTTCCTCTTTGATTATGATTGTGATACACTGTGGTTCAACTCTTTCATGTCCTCCAAATTCTTCTCTTATTTTCTGTGTGATTGCTATGCCATTGTGTCCCCTCATCAGAATGAAACATTCTTCTTTCCCCATATTTTAGTAAGACTAACTTTACTATCCTGTTCTTATAAGAATCTTTATATAGCCCTTTATCATAATTAGATTCAACATGCCTTGAATTATTTACCTACTAGTTTACTAACAGTAATGCTATATAATGCAAAATTTCAACACATATTTGTTGAATAAAGACATGTTAAAACAAACAATTCTATTATATTGTAATAGAATACATAAAATCAGTGAGTTAATAATTAAAGATGTTTAAAAAATCTGTACTTTTTCTCAGTTATTGGTTGAAAGAAGTTCATATCATTAGAACATTTGTTTAATTCTTCTTCCATATACATTAGATTTTTGTTTCAGGCCTACTTTCCTCAAATGACACTGACTCTCAGATCACAGAATAGTAATACCCTACATACAAGGAATCTCAGAAGGACCCAGGCTGATTACCATTGTTGAAAAAGGTTCTACTTTCTTCTACCTATGAATTCTGCTTTCATGCAATACTTACCTTCATCCCAGGACCTGTGATGGGCAATGGAGTCCCCGGTGCTACTGTGTGAGAGAAAGTAAAGAGAACTACATGCTGGGTCTTCAAGATTGTTCTAAATAGAAAGAAGTTCTTTTTTGCCCATTTTTTAATGCAGGTAAGAAAAGACATATCAAAACTTACACCTGACAAAACATAGGTATCAAATAGTCTCCAAAAGCAATATAATTTTGAAATGAGAAAATAAAAATGTGGGGAGAAGACTATGTGGCTTTTTGTAATATTAGTAAATCAAATGAATGATATCCTCAGGAGATGGTTTCTATATCAAAGGCAAATAAATATAAACACCTATATTAAAAATGTACCACACCTGGCTCTCAGATGAAATACTGTTGCTTCTTTCAATAACAGGGGAATGCTGAAATAGGCATCTTTTATTTTATAAAATGGTTGATGTTTTGGAAAGTTACATGTGTATTATGTACAAGATAATTATAGTTTCTGATTAAAAAAGGGACCCCGATTGCTACTAACCATGCAATAAAGTTGTTGTATCACTGTATGGGTTACTTTAGGCACTAACAAATATATCAAGATATTGACATTCTGTTTGCCTGTAGGTATGAATATTCATAATTGTAAACCCCATTTAAAATAAGGAGATTCAAATTTACATATACAAAAATCAAATCCCTCCTAAGTAAATAGAAACCTTTGTTTTTAGGATATGTAGCTTTTGTTCTCAATTAAAGGGCTATTTAAATTGTATCAATAAGAGAAGGAGTTATTGAACATAGAGGGGTAAGGCCTTTATGGGTCTAATTGCAAGGACTTATCTGACTTTTGGGCCAATAAGGACTATCTCCTTTGTCTCTGTTTCTCATCCATTCTTCATAGCACACAGTGAAATCTACTATAGACTGTACTTGCTTTACAAATCCATGATGGTTAGATGTTCTGTCGAATTTCAGCATTCAGTTCACAGTTCCCTCTTCTTGCCAATTGCCTGCTCTGTTATGGATAGTCTTCTAAAACATTTCCCAGGAGGTCTCTCTCAATGCTATTGCTTCTAAGGCAAATGGCAAAATTGAGAACCACTGTAGAATACTACCAGGTGATTTTACCTCTGCTACCAAGACATAATCAATCAGACTTTTGAAATTTCTACTAACAATGCTCTTTAGAACAACAACAACAAAAAATATCATTTCCATGTCATTTTGAAAACTGTGAACTTCAAAAAAATACACCCTGTTAATATGTATAACTCTTTGGAGATTATTCAAAAAGTGACTTTAATCTTTATTTGATTTACTTTTAAAACTTTTGTATATGTTCATGTGCCATGTGCACACATGTGCATGTCTGTGGAGACAAGGAGATTATATTACCCTGGTTCTCTCCCTTTTTTGAGACAAGTTCTCATCATTCTAGAATTAGACCATTAGTCTAAATGACTGCCACATTAGTCTCCACCTCCGCAGAGCTCGAGTTGTACTTGTGGCCACTATGTTGGGCTATTTATACATGGGTCCTTGGGTTCAAACTCAGGTCCTCAAAAGAACCTTTCCTGATGAGCCTTCTTCCCCTCCCATCATTGTATTTTTATAGTTGGTATATAAACAAGACTTTGAGTAAAAAGGAGAGGAATGGTTTTTAACACATTTTTCCACACTAAAAGTTTTTTTAATAATTGTTACCTAAAGTGGTTATGAATAAAATACCAATATTGAATTTTATAAATTTTTCCATGGGACTTGAGGGTAAATATTATACTTTGGCTTTTGAACCTCAATGCATTTTACATAACAAGAATTTGATCAATGCCTAAGCAAGTGAGCTTTTTTTTTTCTTTGAACACTGAATTTGTATGTGGAAGCATAGTTGGGTTTCATGGACAAAAGCCTTATGCCTTTTGATGTGATTGTCACAGTAGAGAACTGGAGAAAGTAGTGGGAAAAAAACAGAATAAGCTACATTGAAATTAGCTGATTGCTGATAGGACAACAATTATCAGGGAAATGCATTTACAACACTATGTTGTAGGGGTTAGATAAATTAGATTTAGAAAGTATATAGGAGTTTCTGATACTGTCTCTTAATTCGGGGCCTGAAGAGCATTATCAGCATGAAGTCAGGAAAAACAGGAAAGACTTAATAGACTGAAAAACAAGGTTGAAGTAAGGAAAAACACGAAAGACTCAATAGACTTGAAGAAACAAAGTATCTGGCCTGACGTTGTTTTCAGCTGCTAAGTGGGCGGAGCCCAAATTAAGCTGAAACAGAGTTCCTCCTATTTAAGGACAGTGCATGGAGCCCAGAAGGGAAAAGGCCCCTGATGCTAGAGAGCTCCAAGAGTCCTGCTGAAAAAAGGGCTGGCCATTGATGGCCAGCTCTCTCCCTGAAGCAGAAAGAAGCCGGTGAGCAAAGAAAGCCTGAGCAAGACACCAAAAGGCCAAGGACTAAACCTCAGCTTTTGCCTAGAGGGGTTTGATCTGTCCGAACAGTGGCCTAAAAGAAATTGTGCCTGGCTTTAAGGACTGAGGCAGAGCAGCTGAGTTCCTGATTCAAAAGAAGTAAGTTGGCCTGCAGATGGCTGGGGTCTCCCACAGAGAAGAAGGCATGAAGCCTTATTTAAGGTGAAACTGCAATAACCACCTTACCCTGACGAACCTGCATCTGAGAGATCCAGAAAAAGGACTGCTAAGTGCGTTAAAGAATCTACGACAAAGACTGTGTTCCTGACGACTGAGGACCTGCCCCAGAGACTGTATCATTCTAAAAGGTTATGAAAGTAGTTGTTATAATTATCAATAGGTTTAGTGGATAGGTTAAAGGGGTTGTAGGAATTTATAGGATTAATAGTTAAGAAATTGTTGGTGTTTGTTATAAGTGAATTTAGTAATAAATAAGTGATAAATAATAATTTAAAAGTTTGGTTACACTATGTAGTTATAGAAAACTATAATTAGTGAAATCTCAAAGCCTTGCCATATAATAAACATGAAAATCAAGATGATGTTCTAAGAAAATGAAAAAGCATTTCTTCACATTTCTATCAACTGCAGGCTGCAAGTATTTAAGAACAGTCAGTTAATTTTGTGCCCACTGAAAGCTTAAGCTTCTTTCTCCAAATAAGTCACACTATCAAGTGGTAGTTTTCCACATGCTGAGCATAGATTTTGTCTTACTCATAAAACATGAGACCTTAGCCTGGCTGGAATTAATAATAACACAGTTCCCAAGGGGATAAGTTGAAGATTGTTCTCATGAGGACGGCACAGGAGAACAAGGTGATGATGGTAGTGGGAGAGGAGCAGGGAGGAGAAAATATTTATGAAGTGCTTGAAGGAAGGGGAAATGGAGCAGGGTAAGAAAGAAGGAAGCAGAAACAGTAGCAAAGGAGCTTTCAGCTGATTTGAACCCCTGGTCACTACAGGTTTTGCATCTGAGGTTTAAATAATGCTAAAATCCCTTTATGAATGATTGATAAACATATACCAGAATGGGACTACCAAGCCAACACTTTTTCCAAGAACTGAGAAATAACTAATCATTTATTCACCTTGCTCTTTCAATTTCTATTCATCTCCATTTTAATGGTGGCAAAGGTGAATGAAGAAATGGCTCATTCGTTAATAGCATTTGCTCAGTAATCACAAGGGCATGCATGTAATAAACAACATTTGCACAAGTACCTTCTGCCCCGACTGCATGTAGAGTTGAAATAAGAAATTATCTGATGCTTTCTAAATGACCAAATAGAAGAAGACACCCAACTCAGATGACACCTCATGCCTTCTTCTGGCATGCTCACATATGTACAAGCATGCATACAGTATGCATATTTGTTCATACCTTCTCATAAACAAATCCATGTATAAATAAATCTACAAATACATAAACAGACATTTGTAACATATGGATTCTTTTAAATACATTCTCCTTTGAAAGATGAGACTGTTAAGTAGAAAAGGATTTTTTTGGGGGGCATGTTAACCTTTTATGTTATACCAAATTGTATCAAACAACTTACTAGTTTGTCAGGTGCAACATCCATATGCTTCAGAAAATCCATATCTTTAATGCACATATTACTATTAAAAGTATTGCTATTAAAATATCATTATTAAAAATAATACATGTTTAGAAAATAACTGTGATAGACTGTCATAGTAACTAACAAAATGACACGTTTTCATGACTATTAGTTTCCGTTTCTTAATTATCCTAAACAGTTTATGTCGGTTGGTAGCAAGAGGTCAAAACTTGACATTTCATTTTTAAGTATTACTACGAACAATACCTTTAAGAAGCGTTACCCTTAATTTTGTATCACTATACAAAGATCAATACCAATGTAGCCAAATATAATCTTAATTTTGTATCAATATACAAAGATCAATACCGATGTAGCCCAATACAATCTTAATTTTACATTAATATACAAGGGCTAATACCATTGTGGCCAAATATAATCTTAATTTTGTATCAATATACAAAGATCAATACCAATGTAGCCCAATACAATCTTAATTTTACATCAATATACAAGGGTCAATACCATTGTGGCCAAATATAATCTTAATTTTGTATCAATATACAAAGATCAATACTGATGTAGCCCTATACAATCTTAATTTTGCATTAATATACAATGATCAATACCAATTTAGCCAAATATAATATTAATTTTGTATCAGTATACAAAGGTATAAGGCCATATTCAATAATAGATAGCTAGAGTCTCATAGTTAAATTTTGAGTTGTTTAGGAATCAAGAGGGTGTTCTGGATCTAAGAAGATATTTTTAAATTTATGAGGCAAGTTAGTATGAAAGCTGAGTTAGATATAGAACTTTAAACTCATGGAGATGGTTAGATAGTAGAATGTTAAAATCAGGTGGCAAATACATATGGACTGGACATTGGGAATGTATGCTAAGCCATATAACTCTTATAACTGTGGCCTATTTATTTCTGTTGTTTTGTATTGTATTTATAGTTATAAGAAAAAGAATCATTTTTTGGACTGAAAAGGAGAGCTGTTGGGGGAAAAAAAGAAATACCTTAAACTAAAAAAAAAAAAAAAAGAAGGGACGAGGATGGGGGGTTGAGGGGGAGGAGGCTGGAAGGGTGGGACTGGAGGGGGGAGTACGGAGGGGATTGTGATTGAGATGTAACTTGAAGAAATAAAAAAATAAATTATTTTAAAAAATAATACATGTATATCAAAGGCTATAGTATCCTTAAAATTTCCATAATTATTAATTAAGTTAAAAGAGAAAATAAGGAATACTTTTGACCTAAATTGATAAACACCAACTGGGTAAATGGAGAAAGACGGTATCACAGCACTTTACATGTCTGTCTCTGTAACTAAAGTTTCCAGAAGTTGATAAACGTATTAATTACTGACAAACAACTCTGAAAACTCCATAAAGGTATTGGAAATTTAGTCTTAATATGCATCATTTTTGTCTTTCATGTACATTCTAGTCCCTGTAGAGCACTTTAATCTTGCCCTTGTAGAGTTGAGTGTGCTAAACTGAGACTTCCCTCCTGCAAAACACTGTGATACATGAATTTATTGACATGTCATCTTCATTTCCCTTAGTATAGGGATCTGTGTAATAAAAACTTTAAATATGTATGGAATGTGACACTTGGGATAGTATCTGTATCTTTCATTCAATTCTTGGTATTTTACAATGGACAGTCACTGTGGTGGATTGAATAAAAATGGCCCCCATAGACTCATATTTGAATACTTATGGAGTGGTACTATTAGCTGTGGGCTTGTTGTAGAAAGTAAGCCTTTGTTGGGGGAAATGTGTCACTAGTGGTGGGCTTTTGGGTTTCCAATGCCCAAGCCAGGGCAATTGGACATTTCCCTCTTTCTGTTGCCTGCCAATCCAGATAAGAACCCTTAGCTCCCTCTCCAGTGCTAAGATTCCCAGTGTGCCACCATGTTTCAAACCATGACAATGGATTAAATCCTTGAACCTATAAGCCAGTTCAAATTAAAACTTTTCCTTTATAAAAGTTACCATGATCATGGTGTCATTTCACAGCAATAGAAATTCTATAATATTCTTATACAAAAAATGCATAAAGAAAAAAACAAGAGGTAATATGGGTATTTAACAAACCTTTGAGCTTTAAGTCCCATTATCATGTTCTTAAAACCAGAAAAGTAGCACTTTTAAGAAACTTAAATCAATGTAGGGGAATTTTTCTATTTTCTCTGTAAGAAAATAAGACATCTTACTTGCAAAATCAAAACTGTAATACCTTATATTAAACTCTTACACAGTTGTAGTTTCTATGACTATAAAATCATAATTATAGAAGAACAGCTGTGTGAATTCTGGTTTGTTTTATTGTTGTCTTCTATAATATATTTTAAGGAATAAATGGAAAATCAGCAATTCTTTCTTTTTATTTTGTGAAGTTATTATGACTTAAAATGAAGGAGTAGTCATACATTAGTCACAGCCAACAGTTCTCCAATTAGATGTAAGACTCTTTCAACAAGAGGGAAACCATACCTAGTACAGAAAACCTAGCCAACTACTTAGTGCTAGTGATGTCATGGATACTGAAGGGGAATCTATAACCACTACTAACTAAAACAACATAATCTCTAATAATATATATTATTTTCTCTAATATATATAACATAATTTTTAATAATAATATAAACAGTTGTCCTTACATCCACAGATAAGTGTAGTCCTTACAATTCTTCAAAGAAACTTTTCTACACAGAGGGGGACCACTACAGAAAACCAAAACCAATCAATACACGGATTTGTCCAGTTGAGTGTCAATGGACACATCTCCTACTGAAGGCCCAGGGAATAGTTTGAAAGTGGGGGACATAAAGATTGTAGGAACCAGAGAACCAGGATGTTTGCTGTAAAATTGTTTCTCCCAGTAATCACAGAACTACAAATTAGGTCTTACAAAATGTATGTATTTATACCATAAAATCCTATGTATGTTGCTAAACATGAGCTGAACAAGGATGACACTAATAGACATACTAAAGATAACAGAGAAAAGTTCACAAGGCCTCAACCCTAAACACACACACACACACACACACACACACACACACACACACACACACACACACACTATGTGTAACTAAGAGATGTTAAGAGAAGGAAAAGTAGTCTTCTGCAGGGAAGAGCTCATGAACTATTTATTCAAAACCCAATGGTCATTCATGAGTATATACATATAAGTAACAGTATAGAGACTGAGCAGGTTGTATATAGGAATATATATGTACATACATATTCATATGTGCATGCAATAACAAAGAAGCCACAAACTTAAAAAACAGTAAGGAGTTTATATGGGATGTTTTAGAGGGAGGAAAGGAAAAGGAGAAATTATGTTATTATATTATAAGCTCAAATAAGAAAGAAAATGACTTAAAGGGAACTATAAAATAAACCTCCAATGTTCAAAGCATATATTATAACAGACGCATTAACTAAAGAAAAATGATTGAACTAGAAAACGATGAACTTCAGTATTTTACTAAAAATAAATTTTATAATATAATCTATATCTAAAGGCATATTGTTTCATTTCTAGTTCTAGGGATGAGATAAGTCTTTTTATCAACTAATTTGATAATTTTTATCAAATAAAATGAAAGTTTTGATTTAATTCTCTAGCATGCTTCCACATTAGTTTGATAATTCTGACTTTTATAAGTAACTTAATGGTTACCACAGACTAAACTGCCATTCACAGAGTTGATATTGAAGCTCTATTGGATTTAAGGACTTTGGAGAGACAATGTGGTTAAATGAGGTTATAACTATGTTGGCCTATAAGAAAAACATAGGAAAATTTTCATCCTTGAAAATAAACAATTGAAAGATCTAATTAATAGAAAGAGACATTTATTTTTGACTCGTGGTTCTGAGATGTACAACTTATCCTGACAACAGAAATACAGCACAGCCGACCCCAAGAAAACAAGGCTTTCAACAGGATTTATGCACATATAAACTCAAAAACTGTAGCAGCATCCCTGGCACATACACAGGTATAGAACAAATGATATAGAGGGAAAGGAAAATTCATGATAGTACATAGTATATGATGCCATTTAGGAGAAGCTTGAAACTATTGCTTGAAATATGTTTGAAATATACTCAATCAATACTGTTGAGTATACTAATAAATACTGAGTAAGAATGAGAAACAAAACAAAACAAATGACCTAGAGCTTATAAAAGAAGTGAACATGTGCAGTCATCACTAACCCAGAGGCTATCTGTAATTTATAATTATGTATAAATGAAAATTTAGTTTAGTTTTTGTTTTTCAGGGAAAGCTCACTGGGGAAGCAAACTATTTTTAAGGGTAGGCTTCTTTTCCAGTCCTTGATAGTTAACAGAAAACAAACTCAACCTCATTACTAGGGCTTCCCTGTCTCATAATGTTCTGTCAGGGCTTCTCCTTCTTCTTCTTCTTCTTCTTCTTCTTCTTCTTCTTCTTCTTCTTCT
>CAJQZJ010012579.1:3189262-3206379 GCA_907164525.1 Lophiomys imhausi
ATAGATAGATAGATAGATAGATAGATAGATAGATAGATAGATAGATAGATAGGTGAAATAAAATAAAATAATAAATGGGTATAATGTTGAGAGGGAGATATGATAGGGTTCTTGAGGAAATTGGAGATGGATTGAGGGGTAGATGTGATAAAAATACAATGGACATATAAATGAGATTTTTGAAAGAACAAATAAAAATTAAATTATGTAAGAGTAGCTGCATTAGAATCTATGTAATTTAAGGGAAATAGAGTAGATGTCAATTTGGGAAAGAGGAGAGGTTGAAGGGAGAACTTGGTGGAGTGGAGACTGGGAGGCTTTGTCAAAATGCATTGTATGAGAGAAAAATAAATACAAAAAAATAGAAAAATATTTTAAAATCATATTTTGTGTGTGTGTGTGTGTGTGTGTGTGTGTGTGTGTGTGTGTGTGCATGTGTGTGTGTGTGTGTGTGTTTGTGACGGAGAAATGGCATGAGTTGCATGTTGTACTAGGGGAGAAATTTTAGGAGTTGATGCTTACGTTTTACATTTATTACCAAAGATGAAACACAGGTTTTGCAACAAGCACCTTTATCACTCAGCCATCTCACTGGCCATGTTACATATCCTTTAGGCCATTTCCTCCTTTGTGCCTTTAAATAAAACTAAAATATGAAAGAATGACCCTTTGACACCTTCAGCACCCATGCTGTAAGTAGTAAATGTGGTATATTTGCTGTGTATTTGTTCTGTCTCAATAACCTGCATAAATTCTTAGCCAATGGCATTACTTCCTTAAATGACATCAGAATTACTATTGCAAATTTCTTTTTTTTTTTCTTCTAATTATACACACACACACACACACACACACACACACACACACCTTATGGCATTGATTTTGGTGTTAATCCACAACTAAGTTGTCTGAACGCATTGCTATAGATGCATGTGTACATGAATTATTCCATTTATATCTGTGCCATTGACCTCTCCTAGTGAACTGTTCTTTATACTGATTTATACAGTGTCAGAAAGACTTGAGTTTTTCCTTTGCTGTATCCCATCAGAATCTCTGCATGTCTGACTTTAAGGCTTCGAAGACTTACACTCTCGCAGTGATGTGTGACAGCATAGTTTGAGATATCAATTCCCATATATCAGTTAGGATGAATATTTCCTGAGTATCCATTTCTTATAAGTCCATTCATGTCAGTTCTAATTTCTTCAGGGGTCGTTTATAAACAATGGGTTTGACAGCTTTTTGTGTGATCTAGAAAAATCTTTAGACAATCATATGCATAGCACTTAAATTCACCTCTATAGTATTTATTTTTATCATTATTCTGAAATTAGATTGGTGGTTGTTGATAGTCCATTTGTTACTGCCTTAAATGCTTTATAAATTTGGAGCTTTTAAAATAAATCTAATAAAATTGTGATGTCATTTTGTGATTAATAATTTTATCTTTTAAATATTTTAAATACATATACTTAATAAGTAGGTTTAAATTATTTTAGATATATTAATTTAAATATTTCAGATGTTCCCCTAGCAAGGTAAAACATTAAATTGCTTTTATTAGGTGTATGTAACAAATTTATGTATTTTTTATTATATTCAGAGACATTTCTTCCTTGCCACTTGCTGTAGTGGGAGAACTGGCCTCAGAGCAGGAGAGCTATCCCTACCCCTCACCAGCTGCACCACTCAGTAGACTGAGCCCACAACTCAACTGAGCAGCACAGTAGAGTTGGCTCTGGTGGCCTGTGTTCAGTTGAGTAGACCCCAAGGGCATGACAGTGGGAGAGCTGGCCCTGCCCCTTGCCATCTTCAGCATTGGGTGAGTAGCCTTGGCCGTGCTGGAGAGCTCACCCTGTTGTTATAGGTAGAAGAGAGCAGGTGGGCTGATCAATTCAGCTACCACCCAGCTCAGGTCCAGGCCTTTGTGTTGGCCCACCACAACATGAACCTCATCTATGAACTGCTGGAGTACAAGAAAGGTACTTTCCTGCTAATCCAAAGCTGCAGGATTTCCATGACACAGGGCAACAATAGGATATCCAAGAAGAGTCCTGGAAAGGATCCAGTATTGATGGTGTAGCAGAAGCCAGAGGCATTAAACCAGACCAATGGTTCATTGCAATGAACATTTGCAAGTTTAGATGTATGAACAAAAGTGTATACTGTAGGACAGGCTATGACACACTATAGCTTTCGTGACAACATGTTTTCTTTTGTTAATGTTCTTTAATTTTTGTTTTTTTATTTTCTTTTGGGAGGGCAGTTGTAAGGTTGGAGGGTAGATATGAAGGGACCAGATGAGTGAGATTGGAGGTCAGGAGGTGAAATTCACAATCAATGAAAAGTTTTAAAAAAGAAACACTGCTATTATTTTATGTTTGATTTAATGTATAGTTGTTGGAATAATTATTTCAACTTTCTTGAAATTCCTTTAAAGTTTTGATTTTAATTTCTCTAGTATTTCTTTACTATTTTATATTTCAGATACTCAATATTTAAAAAGGAATAACTGAGATTAAAATCTGAATTTTATTAAAATCTGTTTCTAAAAAAATAAATAAGGCTACAATTTTCAAATTTACCAAATATTTTCCAAACTCTGTTTTCTTATTTTACATGCTGTTTTACATGTTATTTTAATTACTCTCACTTTTTATGGGTAAACATTTTAAAGCCTATTAATAACAACTCATTTCTTATTTTGGAATTATAATCTTATCTACCATGTTTCCTCTGCCAAATTAATGATTTACAGACTATCAAAGTTTCTTAATTGAAATATGCCTACTAGAATTCTCAGTCTTTAAATTTTAATTAAAATTTCTCTGATTCTTCCATTAAAGATCTTCCTTATTTACATGTAGTTTATTGGTTATATACCTCATATTCCTAAAAATTTAAGTCTGTTTAGGAATGTTTCTCTTTCTGATTACATTTTCTTTTTTTGTGTCTGATGACATGTAAAAAAATAATTCTTCTAGATGTGACATTTTTCTTAGTTTCTAATACAATTATCAGATTCATCCAACAAGATGGCAGTTTGCTAGTAGCCATTTTAATAATTCAAACTAAGTAGTTCTACCTCTCACTTTTAATTTATTTTCATTTTGTAACTCTTTTTAGATATATTGTGTGTCTTTTCAGTGTAATCACCAGGTATTTAGTTCCTGCTTTATGTTTTATGACTTTATAAATATAGTATCTTGAATTATACTCATTCTTCTCTCTCTTTTAATATTCATTTATTTTTCTTGACTTTGGAAAAATACCCTGACAAAACCAATGTATAGAAGAAAAATCTTATCTGATTCACAGTCCCAGGTTATGGTCCATTTTAACAGAAAGAAAGGCACATGAAGCAACTTGCCACAGCACGTGCACAGTCAGGAGTAGAGAGCAAAGGATTAATGCACACATGCTAGTTCTTAGCTCACTTAAACCAAAACTTTGTTGACAAATGTATTTATTAATAACTATAAACACCTATTATCTAACAACTAACCCTAATAATAATTATAATCTGTTGTATTATGCCTGCAGGATCTGGCAGGCGGCCTGTAGACCTGGCAGGCCTGGTGAACTTAGCAGGAGGCCTGAGACCCAGGGTGGTCAGTAGGCCTTATAATAAATATTTCAAGACTTTTTAATCTTTCAATGCTTAGTCCTTAGCTGGAGAGACTCTCAACTAGCCCATATAAATTAATCTGACAACCTAATCCCAACCAGCCATGTGGCTTGTTGTACCTTCAGAGTTCTCAGACATCATCATATCTGTACAAGTCCATTTCTCCTGGCAGAAAGAGAACTTACTCTTTACCTTCCCTCGATTCCTTAGTTCCTTACAGGAAGTTTTGCCTTCCTACACTCTTCCTCTTCTGCTCATTGGCAATCAGCAACTTTTATTATCCAATCAGAGAATGCCTCAGATAGGGCATTAACCAGAACTCTGAACCTTGAAATTAGCTTTTGAAAATCATGCATAAGACCTTTTCCAACAGCTCACATTCCTGAACTTATATGGTCCAGAAACCCTTATTCAGGGATGGGTAGTATGTACATCAAGCAAAATCTTTCCAACTCAATTGTCATAATTGAGACAAATTCCAAGACATGCCCATAGGCAAAACTATTCTAGACAGTTTCTCATTGAGACCCCCTTATAGATGAGTATAGATTTTACCAAGTTAGTAATGAAAACTAAACATCACTGTTACTCAACTCAATAACTTGTTTACTGCCTCAAAAAAAAAATCAATTCTGTTCTTGAAACTTCATTTTTCCCCCAATAAAGCATGTCAAGTTCTTGGACACTATAAAAGACCATACCAGTTCTACTCCATCACAGAAATTAATACACAATGAATTTTTATTTTATTTATATATATAGCTTAAATAGCAAACAAAAACACTTTTAATCTGTTTCTGAGATGTTTGTCTTTGCATATCCCACTGTTGCAATTGTTTGTTTTTTGGATTCCTCCAGTTTCAATGTTTAGAGATAGATTTTTCTACATGTTTAGTTAAACAATTTCATGTCCTACAAATCCTAAATTCCACAACGCAGAATATATCTAATATCCAGAAATATAGATAAAATTCTTTCAACAAATCTGCCTTTCCCACATACATGAAAAATAAGACTTTCAAAAGACTAGAGAAAGACATGTGGTAGAATAGAAGTGATGTGGGAATACTTTGAAATTTTAAATGTCTAATTTAATGAAATAGTACTAGGATTTGTTTTACACAATCTTCTGTCTTAGAAATTTATGTCAGTGTTTTTGTTTTTTTTGTCAAAATTTTACTAAGTTATTTATTTACTTTACATCCAGATTGAAGCTTCCCTACCCTCCTTTACTGCCAGTTCCTCCCTCTCATCTCTACTCCCTCCATTGCTCCTTCCTCCCCCTCTCCTCAGAACAGAGGTCTTCTAAGGATCTCAACCAGCCTTGGCATATCAGGTTTCAGTAGGACTAGGTTCATCTTCTTTTACTGAGGCTTCACAAGGCAGCCCAATTAGGGGAAAAGGATTAAAGGGAGCCACTGTAGTGAGAGACAGCCCATGCTCCCATTTTAAGAGTCCCACATGAAGGATGATGAAGCTGTACAGCTGCTACATATGTGCAGATGTCCTCGGTCAGTCCCATGCATGCTCTCTGATTGGCAGTTGAGTCTCTGTGAGCCACTATGGGGTCAGGTTAGTTGATTCTGCAGATTTTCTTGTGGTGTCCTTGACCCCTCAGGCTCCTTCAATCCTTCCTCCCCCTCTTCCACAGGATTCCCTAAACTCCACCTAATGTTTGATTGTGGCTCTCTGCATCTGTTTCCATAGGTTGTTGAGCGAAGCCTCTCAGATGACAGTTTAAGCTAAGCTCCTGTCTGGTTGTCCTTGGTCCTGGCAGGTCTCTGGGAAATAGGAAGAGTTGTGGGCTGGATAATGCAGTGCAGCAGACAGGGTGCCCATGTCCGTGCTTTAATCCACTCTTCTTAGCCTCTGGATCAATCCTTATTTCCCCCAGAGTTCTGATATAGATCTACATATCAGGTTTATAACTAGAATAAGAGCATATGCATTGAGCTGTCTAAGGGCATTAGTTTTCCTTAATAGTAAATTATTCTTTTGTCAAATAAAACTGTTTGTGTTGTTCTAATCAATACGTATTTTCTGTAAAGATCATTTGTAGAGAGCTGCGATGTGCCGTGCCTTAAAGATGGCGCTGGTTTCCGCCTTCCACCAGCCCGACGGTGAGCGCTCTCGGTGGTAAACAAGTCCATATTTGGCTAAGACCGCTGATCTGGCTTGCTTCCGCATACGTGGGCCTCTAAGATAGCACCACATTGCTTTACTTGATTGGCTGTTCATATAGTATTTAGCCTGTGGGTTGGGTCTGCCCGGGCATTCGGAAGACTGTTTTCAAGGGACCTGAATAAACTGCTGGAGAAGAGCTTTTGCGAGTTGCGTCATCCTTGCTGGTTGAGGGGGACGCGACAAGTGGTGGCCCGTACGGGGAACCAAAAAAGACTCAGAACTCCTGCAGTCAGGAGCAGCGCGCTGGTAAGTTCCTGGGATAAATTGGGACAATAAAGTTTCATGGAAATAGCGAACACAAGGTAAAGTTTCGCGGAGATAGCAAACACAAGGTAAAGTTTCGCGGAGATAGTGAACAAAAGGTGAAGTTTCGCGGAGATAGTGAACATACAGTAAAGTTTCGCGGAAGTTGCGAACAAAAGGTAAAGTTTCGCGGGGAAGCTGCGAACCGAAAGTAAATTTTTAATCATGGGATTGTCTGAGTCACATCCAATTTTTCTGGCTCTTCAGGAGCTACTTTTAGCTAGGAATTTGAAAATTAAGAAGTCTACCCTAGAGAGATTTTTGAATGAGTGCGATTCCGTGGCTCCGTGGTTTGCGGTGTCCGGGAATCTTACGGTATCCTGCTGGGACAAATTAGGCAGGGACTTGGATTTTGCTTGGGAGCAAGGTACTCTGAAGCATGGAGTAAGACCGATTTGGAAGATGGTGAGGAGTTGTTTAGGAGATCAGAGATATCGCAAGGCAGTGGGAAAAGGACAAAAGGCATTAGAACAGTTAAAAGAGGAGCGCTCATCAAATCTGGGAAAGATACTTTGGAAGAGGATAGCTCAGAGTCTAAAGAGGAACTTAAAATGTTAACAAAGAAAATGGAGAAGTCATCTTTGAGGAAGAGTTCTGACTGCAACCGGATAGAGCCCTCAGGTCCGGGGCCGCCTGTGCTGGCACCGCCTTCATATAATGAGACTTCCCCTCCGAGTGGTCCTAGTGGGCAGTCATTCTGTCCAAATGTCTGGAGGGAAGTGAGACATGAGCTGTACTACCCTGTCTTTCAGGATGGAGGGGGAAATCGTTATCATGAACCTCTCGATTTTAAGGTAATTAAAGCACTCGCTGAGTCTGTCCGCACTTATGGGATTAATGCTGCTTTCACTGTAGCTCAGGTGGAAGCTCTTAGTCGTTATTGCATGACTGCTAGTGACTGGATGAGCTTGGCACGTGCCTGCCTGTCCTCTGGGCAGTATTTAGATTGGAAGGCTTTCTTGATTGAGTTTGCTAATGAACAAGCTGCTGCTAATCGTGCAGCAGGAAACCCAGCCTGGGATGTGGACATGCTTCTTGGGCAAGGTCGATATGCTCAACAACAAACTGGGTATCCGGCTCAGGTGTTTGAGCAAATCAATTTAATCACAACCAGAGCTTGGAAATCATTGCCTAACAAAGGGGAAGTGAATGGCAATCTAACCAAGGTTATTCAGGATCCCTTGGAGCCTTTCTCAGACTTCGTGGATATAATGGTTGAAGCAGCTGGAAGGGTATTTGGAGACCCTGATTTGGCAATGCCCTTAATTAAACAACTTGTGAATGAGCAATGTACAAAGGAATGTAAAGCAGCTATCACCCCTTATAAGAACAAGGGGTTGGAAGCCTGGATGCCTCAGTGCAGACTGCCGCTACCTTGAATAATTTGTCAGCCAATGAAGCCATGGCCTTGGATGTATTGTGGCAGGTGGCCCAGATTGGCTGTGAGTGGAAAATGACTGGTTTGTGTGTGACCTCTGTGCCATATCAAAATTATACTGTAGCTGCAAATTTGTCTAAGCAACTCTCTCAGTATCTTACAGGAAAATTGGTCTGGCGAGTTTGATAAGCTGACGCAGAATCTGAGAACTGCCATCGTGCATGTGAATTCCACCCAGGTTAATGTCTCTGTCGCTGAAGGACTGTCAACATGAATCCTCTGAGCCATGAATCATCTGAAGGAATGGGCGGGAATGGGTGCCCTAGGAGGCATGCTCTTCCTAGTCAGTTTCATTGCCCTATGGTGTATCTGTAAGATGAGGATTTCACAGAGGAGAAGCAATGCCATGCTGGTGCAAGCCTTTGCTGCCTTGGAGGCTAGACAGCCACAAGCTTGTTTGACTGTCCTAAAGGACTAAGCTATCATCACGCTCAGGATGAGAGGCTAAGCACTGCACTTGGGGTCAGCTTCTAGCGACTTCAAGAAGGGCATGTTTGATTGCATATGGGTTGGTATCCTAGTTTCCCATCTCTGAGAAAAAGATACCAGATGGGTATGGCACCAGCCTGGTTGGCTACTGGGCGTGGGGTCATTACAATGTCCTTTACATACATATCAAAGATCAGATGCTTGATATATCTACTAGGGATCCTCAACAGACTGCCACCAATCCTTTTGATTTATGGCTTTTGTGTGGAGCAAATGGTAGCTATATGGATTTGGGACCTATACTTATGCTTGGAGGAGGAATTTATCAAAGAGGTAATTTTTCCCTAGGGTCCGCTACCAAATTGGATTTTTCTAGCGGTAGTGGCTCTGGTATTTGGAAATCTTTGTTTCATTCTTACCGCAACAAGAACTTTTCAGCCTCGCCAGTATGTCTCTGGCCTCCTTTTCTGTGGATTGTAAGTAACGGGAGTGCATCCTTAGGTGAAGAAAAGATAGTATGCACTCCGGGCACATGTTTTTATGCCCTATGCTGGAATGCCACAGCCTTTCCTGTGGCTGTGGTGACTAGATGCCTCGATATGTACCAGTTCCTATAGAGGCCCCTAATACCATGATGCTATTCAAGTTTAAAAGAGATTTTGGCATTACTGCAGCTATTGTTATTGCCATCACTATTGCTGCTGTGGGAGCTACTGCCTCAGCTATTGCCTTGTCTAGTTCTATACAGACTGCCAATGCCCTGAATAACATCTCAGCCACTGTGGCACAGGCATTGGATACTCAGACCTCTATGAATTCTCATCTCAAAGGAGGCCTTATGATAGTTAATCAACGCATAGATTTAATACAAGAAAAGATTGATTCTCTTTGGCAACTAGCACAATTGGGGTGTGAGTGGAAAATGTAAGGTTTGTGTGTTACTTCCGTGCAGTATCAAAATTTTACAAAGGCTGCTAATCTGTCTAGACAATTGTCAAAGTTCCTGTTACAGGATTGGTCGGCTGAATTTGAAAATTTGATGAGAGAGCTGAGAGCGACAATCGTCCACATCAACTCCACTCGGGTGGATCTGAGCCTGGCTACTGGCTTGACTTCCTGGATACAGACGGCTATGGATCATCTTAAGGAGTGGGCAGGCGTAGGCTCTTTGGCGATAATGATGATACTAGCCTGTCTGGTTTGCCTATGGTGCATCTACAAAATGAGAGCCACACAAAAGCGTAATGCAGCCATGATTATACAAGCCCTTGTCGCCATTGAGGCGGGCCAGTCCCCTCAGGCATGGCTCGCTGCCGTGAAGCCTTAAATCTTCACTGAGCATAGTCCCTGCCCACTGAGGTATTCGTTCCACGGATATTAGGGTCTGGCAAGTCAATGACGGAGTAGACGGGTAAGTCTCAACCACCTAAGACAGGGCAGACCCGAGTGGGGAGGCTGACCCAGAGACGGGTAAGAGTTTGAGCACCGCCCTCCTACAGGCTCAGGCCCACCTTGAGATCCCCAGATATGGGGATTACGAAGCCTTTCCAGGGACTTCTACCAACTTTAAAAAAAAAAAAAAGGAGGAACTGTAGAGAGCTGTGATGTGCCGCGCCTTAAAGATGGCGCCGGTTTCCGCCTTCCACCAGCCCGACGATGAGCGCTCTCGGTGGTAAACAAGTCCATATTTGGCTAAGACCACTGATCTGGCTTGCTTCCGCATACGTGGGCCTCTAAGATAGCACCACGTGGCTTTACTTGATTGGCTGTTCATATAGTATTTAGCCTGTGGGTTGGGTCTGCCCGGGCATTCAGAAGACTGTTTTCAAGGGACCTGAATAAACTGCTGGAGAAGAGCTTTTGTGAGTTGCGTCATCCTTGCTGGTCGTGGGGGACGCGACAATCATTCAAATTATTCAGTGCAGTCTTCCAAAAGTTAATATCATATTAATTTATCATACATCACACACTGGCAACAAAGAAACAAACATCAGGCTGTTTGAGAAAAGCATACCTAATGTCAGAAAAT
The DNA here is from genome assembly GCA_907164525.1 of Lophiomys imhausi. NCBI lineage: Eukaryota > Metazoa > Chordata > Mammalia > Rodentia > Muridae > Lophiomys > Lophiomys imhausi. Next base: position 3,199,277 of record CAJQZJ010012579.1, read on the forward strand.
ACTTTTAGTATTTGGGAAAAATACAGTTACTACTTTCAGGACTTTACCTGAGCACTGTCAGTTTTGCATTGGCAAGAATTTTCAACATTTTGGAATACACCATATTTTGATTAATTGTGATTTTCTATAATGTTCTCAGTCTGTTGCAAGAAGTTTTCTTGATGAGGAGTGAGGACAATAGTTTTGTGTGGGTATAGGGACAAATATTTAGAATTTAATGTATGGATTTATTAAGTAATTATTCTAGTTTAGAAAAATGGCGATTGTAGATTCTCCTACAAGATTTATGAATTCACTACCACTAGTTTCTTGGCTAGGTTTCTACTTCTAGATATGATTTCCCATCTGTTGAATGATTCCTAAGTAAAATAGACTGTTCTAAGAAATGCTGAAAGCAGGAAAATTGTTTTCCCTAGGGAAGCATAGCACACCAATTGGTAATCCAAAATTAAATGGTCAGTCCTGAAAATATACAAAAAAGCAATATTATAAAGTTTGAGCAGGTTGTATGAGTTATTTTAAATATACGCATGTGCCTGTAACAACAAGTAATGTAAAAGAAGTCCATTAATTTTATTTTTGCATAAATATCTTTTATACATTGTTTGATTAATTTTATTAAAATATATTTTTTCTCTCATAATATATACTAACTATGATTTTCTTCCCTCTATTTCTCCAAATTCCTCCACACATCCTCTGCCATTTGGTTCTACCCCTTATGTCTCTCATCAGGAAACAAACAGACCTCTAAGACATGATAATAATGAAATGATACATAATATGATAAGATAAAAAACATAACATGAAACTGAAACTTTTCTGTAAGGCAAAGGAAACTGTCATTAGAACAATATGGCAACCTACAGATTAGGAAAAATATCTTTACCAGTCCCACATCCAATAGAGAGCTAATATACATAATTTATAAAGAACTCAAGAAATTAAACACCAAGAAAGCAAATAATCCAATCAAAAATGGCAGAATAGAGTTAAACAGAGAATTCACAAAGGAGGAATCCCTAATGGCTGTGAGACACTTGAAGAAATGCTCAACATCCTTAATCATCACAGAAATGCAACTCCAAGACCACTCTAAGATTCCATCTCACACCTATGAGAATGGTTAAGATCAAAAACTCAAATGTATCAAATGCTGGCAAGATTGTGGAGAAAGGGGAACCCTCCTCCATTGCTGGTGGGAGTGCAAACTTGTACAACCACTATGAAAATCAGTCTAGCGGTGTCTTAGAAAACTTGGAAGAAACAGAAACTAATAGTCATGAAAACGTGTCATTTTGTTAGTTACTATGACAGTCTATCACAGTTATTTTCTAAGCTACTCAGAAATCAAGTTGCTCAGAGACAAGCAATATTTGCTTATCTAAATAAAAGAAGTAGATAGGGCATCTTCAAAAACCTCAAGAGATCTGCAGAATATGGCATTCAAAGATGTTTTCTTAACTTAAGATTTTTTGATATCGAGACATGTCAGCTCCTGACAACACCCCCTATTCTACTCCAAGTAGAAGATGAGCATCGAAGAATCTCCAGTGGGAGATGAATGAATTGGTGGTAAGCCTTTCTCTTGGCAAGAAAAACCCCTTGCTTCAACTGTAGACAGACTTCTGTCCAAAAAGGACAAAACTTGGAAGCAGATAAGTCGACAGCCTAGCTCTGCCAAGAGAGGGTAGGTAAGTCCTTCATAATTCCTGCTCTACAATCAATGTCTGTCAGAGAAATGGGGCCAAATGGCTGAAGATTGATGCTGTAATGTATGGAGAGAAAATGGGAACTGTCCAGGCAGCCACTGGTATGTCATTTCTTAGTTTTGGAAGCTGTGGGCCCTGTACTTCCTATATAATCATATATATTTATCCCTCTCAGGTCTCTGAGGTGGTTGAAGAATAGATAGCTAGAGTCTCATAGTTAAATTTTGAGTTGTTTAGGAATCAAGAGGGTGTTCTGGATCTAAGAAGATATTTTTAAAATTATGAGGCAAGTTAGTATGAAAGCTGAGTTAGATATAGAACTTTAAACTCTTGGAGATTGTTAGATAGTAGAATGTTAAAGTCAGGTGCCAAATACATATGGACTGGACATTGGGAATGTATGCTAAGCCATATAACTCTTATAATTGTGGCCTAAAAAAACAAAAGAAGGGAAGAAGATGGGGGGTTGAGGGGGAGGAGGGTGGATGGGACTGGAGGGGGGAGTAGGGAGGGGATTGTGATTGAGATGTAACTTGAAGAAACAAAAAATAATTATTAAAAAAAAAGAAAACTTGGAATAGCTGTACCTCATGATTCAGCCATACCACTTCTGGGTATACATCCAAATGATTCCTCCCCAAACCACAAAGATATCTCCTCATCTATGTTCATAGCAGCCTTATTTGTAATAGCTAGAAACTGGAAAAAAAAAAACAGATGTCCCACAGCTGACGAATGGACAAAAAACTGTAGTGTATTTACACAATAGAATACTACTCAGCTATCAGAAACAAGGAAATCATGCAATTTGCAGCCAAATGGAGGGAACCAGAAAAACTCATCCTGAGTGAGCTAACCTGGACTCACAAGGATGCACATGTCATCTATTCACTTATAACTAGATTTTAGCCATATAGCACAGGAAAAGTATCCTACAACCAACACACCAAAAGGAATAGAAACACAGATTTTGTTACCTGTTAGTGAGACACTTTGCCCTAGTGGTGCTGCCATGTAGGCCTTCAGTGCAAGAGGAAGCTCTTAGCCCTCATATGACTGCTGAACTGAAAGGGCTCAGATATGGGAGCACCCCACACCAGCGGAGTAGGTTAGGTGGGGGAAAGGAGAAAGGATGGGAAGGTTGGTCCAGGAGGGCTGGAAGAAGGGGACTGTGAAGGAGATGTAACTTGAAGTAGTAAACCATGGGGAATTACACTACAAAGCTGCTGAAAGCTGAAAAAGACTAAATTGACATGTTAGAGTCCCATATTTACCTACTTCTATCAATAACTTTGTTCACATTAGATGGTTAAAAATTGAAATTGGATTTCTTATTTTTATGCTTATGTGAGACAAGAAATTAAATATACAATTTCTTAACCTAGAGGCAAGCAGCCTTGGAAAGATTTTTTTAAGTGGATAATTAATAAAGTATAAAAGAAATTCCATAAATTAATTTTCAATGTAATATCTGAAGAAATAGAATTAACTTGAGCAGTGGGGAGTCCTATATTTTTCCCACTTTGTGATCTATTCATAAACTCAGGCAACGTAAACATAAAATTAGATAAAAGATATGATTTTATATTATGCTAGCCTGACCCCCCTTTTAACTTTCAGAAGTTATCTCATCACATCTGTTGTGATCATGTTTAATATGGTAATACTCCAAATGATATATTCCACTTTATCCACTTATAATTCAACCAGTATGCCATAGAATATTTATGAGCATATAATGTGTTTCTGAATATGACCTTAGCAGTAAAGTGGCATATTTACAAAGAATTAAAACGTGGTATAGGACACAACAATGAGATTATTAGGTTAAGAAGCATCCTACCTGCATAGAACTCCAAAAGAACGGAATAAACATATGTACAGTCACCAAATATTGTGGATCTTTGCCTTCAGCAGTCACAGAAAAATTAATAGAACATGTTTATCGCTTGTTTTCATTCCAAGCCCTTCAAAATGTAAATTCAGAAAAAGTCATCTAGGTATTTATCATAAAGGCTACGAAATTGTTTCAAAACAAATTTCAAAACTTGGATATGTTGACAGGTGGACATAGCCTATTATTGTTATATATTTTAAATAAGTTTTTTTCATATGTTGCTTTGCTTCATAAAGTCCTCAAATAGACATGAATAATTCTGTACGATCCTATAGACAACCATGTACATTTAAAGTACCTACGTCAGTTCAGGACATACTTTTAGAATACTAGAGTGTAAAAATATCACAGTGGCTTTCAAATGAAACACTAAAATCATATCAACATTGTAGTTGTAAAATTAACTTATCTAGGTTTTGTTCCAACAGAATGAGCAATTCAGATATTAGTAAGAACCAAATATTTTATCTTGGGTTTCCATGGTCTAAGTTTTTCTGTATAAAAAGCTAATTGACACTTCGATACCATTAGACATACACAAAACCACCTGACATGGTCATCCTAGTTGATATTTCACTTAGAATCCAAAATGTCTATCGTTTCTAAAGACTTTTTCCGTACTGAACTTTAGCCTTATCCCAGCACACAGAATGACCTCCATTGACCAACAACACATGAGAAGTGTTTAAGTGAACTGGCATCTCCAAAATTATTTTAGAAAAGAATAATTACTTCCTGCAAATTTTCAGATGTTAAGTTTTGTGTTTTCTTTCGTTTGTCAACATAAACCTGAAATTTATATTAACTTTGGTCCATTACTCTATGCCAATCTGAAGGAAAATCAAAGGTGTTGAACAAAGTTCCCTTGAACATATTAAAAAGACAGGTTTATATTCAAAGAATGTCCTTGTACTTGTAGAAGTGCACCTATGATAAAACAGCTGTGGCTGTCTTCTGGGTTTGAGAAGGAAGCTGAGCTGTGAAATCTCAGCACAATGGCTCCCTAAATAAGACCTGAATAATGGAAATATCAGCTCATATGCCAACATGAATGGAGGAAATTTCACAAGGCCCCAACCTAGATGAAGAACAGCAGGAAGTTGATGACTGCTGAGAGAAAGAGAGAGAGAGAGAGAGAGAGAGAGAGAGAGAGAGAGAGAAAGAAAGAGAAAATCAATTTTTTTCCAAGGAGGAGTCATTTGTTTATCTAATACCAAGTAGCCAGCCTTAGACAAATATGGGTAGAAGCAATCACTAAATGGACCCAGAAGGTTATATTTATATATTTATAAGTATGCAATATTTAACTATAATAAATAAATTATTTTTAATGTTTATTACTTCAAGTTACATCTCCTTCACAGTGCCCACTTTCTACCCCTCCCAGTTCTACCCTCCCCCCCCTCCCCCCCCCCAACTATCCTACTCCACCAGAGTAGGATGTTCCTACATCTTGGCCCCCCTCAGTACAGCAGTCATTTGAGGGCTAAAAGCTTCCTCTTGCACTGGGGGCCTACATGTCAGTACCACTAGGGCAAGGAGTCCAACTAACAGGTAACAAAGTCATGTTTCCTTTTGGTGTGTTGGTTGTAGGATAGGTATCCTGTACTATATGGCTAAAATCCAGTTATAAGTGAATAGATGCCATGTGCATCTTTCTGAGTCTGGGTTAGCTCACTCAATATGAGCTTCTCTAGTTCCATCTATTTGGCTGCAAATTGCATGATTTCCTTGTTTCTCAGAGCTGAGTAGGATCCCATTGTGTAAATGTACTACAGCTTTTGCATACATTCATCAGTTGAAAGAGATCTTTGTTGTTTCTAGTTTCTACCTATTAAAAATAGGGCTGCTATGAACATACATGAGGAGATGTCATTGTGGTTTGATAAGGAATCATTTGAATGTATACCAAGAAGTGGTATGACTGGGTTTTGAGGTAGAGCTATTCTGAGTTTTCTCAAATATTGCCAGACTGATTTCCATAGTAGCTGTACAATTTTCTATACCCACCAGCAATGGAGGGGTTTTCCCCTTTCTCCACAACCTTTCCAGCATATGCTGTCATTTTAGTTATTGATCTTAGCCATTCTGACAGGTGTAAGATGGAATTTTAGAGTCCTCTTGAGTTGTATTTCTCTGATGATTAAGGATGTTGAGCTTTCTTCAAGTGTCTCTCAGCCATTAGGGATTCCTCCCTTGTGAATTCTCTGTTTAGCTCTGTTCCCCATTTTTGATTGGATTATTTGATTTCTTGGTGTTTAATTTCTTGAATTCTTTATAAAGTATGGATATTAGCCATCTGTCGGATGTGGGGTTGGTAAAGTTCTTTTCCCAACCTATAGGTTGCCGTTTTGTTCGAATGATAGTGTCCTTTGCCTTACAGAATATTTTCAGTTTCATGGGGTCACATTTATTGATTGTTGGTCTTAAAGCATGAACTATTGGTGTTCTGTTCAGGAAGTTGTCACCTGTGTCAATGAGTTCAAGGCTTTTTCCCACTTTCTCTTATATTAAATTAGTGTGTCAGGCTCTCTGTTAAGGTCTTTGATCCACTTGGACTTATGTGTTGTGCAAGGTGATAAGTATGGGTCTATTTGCATTCTTTTATATGTTGGCATCCAGTTAGACAAGCACCACTTGATGAAGTTGCTGCCCTTTTTTCTATTGAACAGTTTTGGCTTCTTTATCAAAAAAAGGTGTGTGGGTTCATTTCTGGGTCTTCAATTCCATTCCATTGATCAACTGTTTTGTTTCTATTCTAATGTCATGCTGTTTAAGAAGTCAAATTATCCCTATTTACCGACAATTTGATAGTATACATAAGTGACCCCAAAAATTCCACTAGAGAACTACTACAACTGATAAACACCTTCAGCAAAGTAGCTGGTTATAAAATTATTTCAAAAAGTCGACAGCCTAGCTCTGCCAAGACAGGGTAGGTAAGTCCTTCATTCCTGCCCTTCAATTAATGTCTGTCAGAGAAATGGGGCCAAATGGCTGAAGATTGATGCTGTAATGTATGGAGAGAAAATGGGAACTGACCAGGCAGCCACTGGTATGTCATTTTTTAGTTTTGGAAGCTGCAGGCCGTGCACTTCCTATATAATTAGATATATTTATCCCTCTCAGGTCTCTGAGGTGGTTGAAGAATAGATAGCTAGAGTCTCATAGTTAAATTTTGAGTTGTTTAGGAATCAAGAGGGTGTTCTGGATCTAAGAAGATATTTTTAAAATTATGAGGCAAGTTAGTATGAAAGCTGAGTTAGGTATAGAACTTTAAACACATGGAGATGGTTAGATAGTAGAATGTTAAAGTCAGGTGCCAAATACATATGGACTGGACATTGGGAATGTATGCTAAGCCATATAACTCTTATAATTGTGGCCTATTTATTTCTGTTGTTTTGTATTGTATTTATAGTTATAAGAAAAAGAACCATTTTTTGGACTGAAAGGGAGAGCTGTTGGGGGGAAAAAGAAATACCTTAAACTAA
>CAJQZJ010012579.1:3206479-3245014 GCA_907164525.1 Lophiomys imhausi
GGGACTGGAGGGGGGAGTAGGGAGGGGAATGTGATTGAGATGTAACTTGAAGAAATAAAAAATAAATTATTAAAAAAATAAATAAAAAATAAATAGACTGAGAAAGAAATTAGGGAAGCAACACCCTTCACAATAGTCACAAACAATATAAAATACCTGGGGGTAACTCTAACCAAGCAAGTGAAAGACCTGTATGACAAGAACTTCAAGTCCTTGAAGAAAGAAATTGAAGGGGACATCAGAAGATGGAAAGATCTCCCATGCTCATGGATAAGTAGGATCAACATAATAAAAATGGCTATCCTGCCAAAAAGCAATATACAGATTCAATGCAGACCAACACAATTCTTTATGGACCTGGAAAAAAACAATTTTTAACTTCATATGGAATAACAAAAAATCCAGAATAGCTAAATCAATCCTGTACAAAAATAAATAAATAAATAAATAAATAAATAAAATAAAAAAATCTGGAGGTAACACCATTCCAGATTTCAAGCTATACTACTGAGCAATAGTAATAAAACCAGCATTTTTTCTAAAAATAATAATAATAACAATCTGATGACACATACTACTTACTATATTTTCTATTTTCCTGAGCAGAATATGCATCTTTTTGCTAATGGGAATTGAAATCTGTTTATTGCAGGAAAAAAGACAATGAAAAGATCTTGCTGTGGTTTGAATGAGAGTAACTGGCATAAGTATCTTGCATTTGAATACTTAGTACCATTTGGTGGCTGTTTCAAAAGGATTAGGAGGTGTGGCCTAGTTGTGGAAGGTGTGTCACTGGGGATGGGTCTACAGTTTGTAAAGCCTCCTGGCCATCCCCAATACGTTCTCTCTGCCTTCTGTTTGTGGAGCAAACAGCTTCAGAGTGAGTGCCATGCTTCCTGCTGCTTGCTACCTGCCATGATGGGTAAGCATTCCTATCACTGAAACTAGCTCCAAATAGACCTTTCCTTCCACATGCAATGTTGGTCATGGTGTTTTATTAAAACAATAGAAAAGTAAATAAGACAGATTCTTATTTACTTATGTCTCTAGAAGATTCCATTATTTTGGTGTATTTTTAGAGGCTAAATAGTCTTGGTGGTTATTGGTACATTTAGACTTAACAGGGATTTATATTTGGACTTTATAGAAATACAAAGTGACAAAGGGCCAAGAGGCTATAAAGACTGTGGTCTGTGTATCCTATTAAGTGTATTTAAATCATTACAGTGAGATAATGTATTAAAGCAGAATAATTACTTAATTTTTAGATGGTGTGGTAGAAAATTTAGGTAAATAAACACTAATTCATTTAGTGTTTCAATAATGTGGAAATCTTCCAGAGAAACCTAAAATTGTTGTTTGTTTTTAGTGACTTTTAAGAGATCAGGGTTAATTGTGTACTTGGAATATGCCAAGTCCTAGAACTTTTGGAAAGTTTTCTGTACCTCTGTGAGATCCTCGTCTTCTCTTGACAGCTAGGGAGATTTCCTAAGAGGCATCTTTATTATCACTTCAAGCACACACATACTCAGGATATAGTATTTATAAAACAAACAAAGTAATTGATTATAAACTCTTAACCCAAAACTCATGAGCATATGGGAAGCAATAATAAAACTCAATGAGTAAGCAAATAAACTTAATAAATACATAATGTAAAGAAAAATGTATGAGCCTTCTTCTCAACTATCGATATTGTTGCCAAAACAACATAGTGAAATGAAAAATTCTACAAGTAAAGTTCTGTGTGTGTTGATTTCTATAGTATATCTGAATAAGACAAAACATGTTAACAGAAGATCAGTTTAAATATGTGTTAGTTCTACAAACTTGTTCATTATAAAGTATCAGTATGTGTGATAGTCTTAAGTATATCATTTCAAGTAATTTCCAGTGATATAAACCTTTAGAGATTGGTACCATACACTTAATATTGAGATAATTTGAAGTAGTCACATTTCCAAATTCTTATATACTTAAACTCAATTTACTCTAGCTGTCCCATACAAAAACCAGTCCACCTTCCAATTACCAATTACTTAAATAAATCAACATAAAGTTCAAGGGACTTCTGAGGTTTAGTATGAAACTGATGAGGTTCCATGTTCTGAATATGTGTTCCCCCATGACATGAAAATGATGCTAGTAGCTTGCAGTTGTCAACTCCTCCTGCCTTACCTCACCAATGAAGTCATGCTGAAATTTTGTCAACCACAGCTGAGGTTTGCTATGAACATCTGCAAACCACAAAAGGCAAATGTATAAGAATATTTTTTTTGCAATTTATTTTTTATTTCTACAAGTTACATCTCAATCACAATCCCCCCCTACTCCCCCCTCCTGTCCCATCCTTCCACCCTCTTCCTCCTCAAATTTTTTTTTGTTTAAGGTATATCCTTTTCCCCTCAACAGCTCCCCCTTTCAGTCCAACAAATGGTTCTTTCTCTTATAACAATAAATACAATACAAAACAACAGAGGTAATTAGGACACAGTTATGAGGGTTATATGGCTTAGCATACATTCCCAATGTCCAGTCCATATGTATTTGGCACCTTACTTTAACATTCTACTATCTAACCATCTCCATGAGTTTAAAGTTCTATATCTAACACAGCTTTCATACTAACTTACATCACAATTTTAAAAATATCTTCTTAGATCCAGAACACCCTCTTGATTCCTAAGGAACTCAAAATTTAACTATGAGACTCTAGCTATCTATTCCTCAACCACCTCAGAGACCTGAGAGGGATAAATATATATGATTATATAGGAAGTGCAGAGCCTGCAGCTTCCAGAACTAAGAAATGACATACCCGTGGCTGCCTGGACAGTTCCCATTTTCTCTCCACACATTACAGCATCAATCTTCAGCCATTTGGCCCCATTTCTCTGACAGACATTGATTGTAGAGCAGGAATTATGAAGGACTTACCTACCCTGTCTTGGCAGAGCTAGACTGTCGACTTACCTGCTTCCAAGTTTTGTCCTTTTTGGACAGTATTCTGTCTACAGTTGAAGCAAGGGATTTTTCTTGCCAAGAGATAGGCTTGCCACTAATTCAACCATCTCACACTGGAGATTCTTCGATGCTCATTATCTACTTGATAGAATAGGGGGTGCTGTCAGGAGCTGACATGTCTCAATATCAAAAAAATCTTAATTTAAGAAAACATCTTTGAATGCCATATTCTGCAGATCTCTTGTGGTTTTTGAAGACGCCCTATCTATCTCTTATATTTAGATAAGCAAATGTTGCTTGTCTCTACGGATTTCAGCATTTGGAAAAGGGTATTCTAGCAATCATTATAACCAAATGTAGTTAGAGTATTGATTTATATCCAGTGTGTTTCCAAACCAAAAATGCTACTGTGAACTAAAAGCTTCACCCAACCTAAGTCAAAGTGTACATGTTAATAGTAAATATGTACTAATCATAGTTACTAATAACATGTAATGACAGGGATCAAAAGAGCAATAATATTAAAAACCACATAGTATTGGCCTAAAAAGACAGGTTTGATCAATGGAATCAAATTGAAGGCCTCGAAGTAAATCCACATACCTATTGACACTTCATTTTTGCCAAAACCCAAAACCATACAATGGAAAAAAAGAAAACATCTGCAACAAATGGTGCTGGTCTAACTGTATGGCTACATGTAGAAGAATGTAAATAGATCCATACTTATCACCCTGTGCAAACTCAAGTCCAAGTAAAAGACCTCAACATAAAATTAGGTACACTAAATCTAATAGAAGTAGGGAAAAGCTTTGAATTCATTGGTATAGGAGACGACTTCCCAAACAGAGCAGCAATATTTCAGGCACTAAGATCAACACTTAATAAATGGTACTTCATGAAACTGAAAAGCTTCTGTAAGGCAAAATACACTATCAATGGAACAAAATGTCAGTCTACAGATTAGGAAAGCATCTTCAACAGATGTTACTGGTCTAACTAGATGTGCTGACCAACCTGTATCTGACAGAGGACTGATACCCAAAATTTGCAAAGAACTCAAGAGATTTGACATCAACAACCAAAATAACCCAAATAAAAAGTGGAGTATAGAGATAACCAGAGAATCAGAGGAATCTATAATGGCCAAGAAGCACTTAAAGAAATATTCAATGTCCTTCGTCATCAGGGAAATGTCAATAATCAAACCAAAGCAAAACAAAACCCTGAGATTCCATCTTGCACCCCTCAGAATGGTGAAGATCAAAAACTCAATTGATACAACATTCTGGCTAGGTTGTGAAAAAAAGAAACACTCCTCCATTGCTGGTGGGAGTGTGAACTTCTACAAACATTTTAGAAATCAATCTCAGAGTTTCTCAAAAAATTGTTCATAGTTTCACCTCAAGACCTAGCTATACCACTGCTGGCTATATACCCAAAGTATTCTCCACCAAGCCACTATGACACTTGCCCAACTATGTTCATAGCAGTTTTATTCATAATACCCGGAAATGATAAACAACCTAGATGTCTCTCAACCAAAGAATGGATAAAGAAAATGTGGTATGTTTAGATAATGTAATACTATTCAACTATTAAAAACAAGTACATTGTGAAATTTACAAGTAAAAAACAGAACTGGAAAAGATCTTCCTGAGTCTAGTAACCCAGATTCAGAATGAAACATATGGTATATACTCACTCATAATTGGATATTAGCCATAAAGTACAGGATAATCATTCTACAGTCTACAGATCCAAAGAAGCTAAGTAACAATGATGGCTCAAGGGAGGATGCTTGAATATCACTCAGAAAGGGAAATAGAATATCGAATTGAGGTGGATGAAAGTAGGGAACCAGGTGGGAGAGGGATTGGAGAGGGAACGAGGAGGGATCAAGTGAGGGATGAGGAGGAACATTGGGACAAAGAATGAAAATCAGATGAAGGGCATCTCTGGGATGAGGTAGAAACTAGGACAATGGAAACTCCCAGAAATCCATCAGAGTGACTTGGCTAAGTCTCCTAGAAATAGGTCATATACAGCTAAAAAGGCCATCTTTAGTGACCAGAAAAGACTTCCAATGGAGGTATTGGAACACCAACCAAGCCACAAAAACTTCAACCCACAGTGTTTCTTGCCTACAAGAGGTGCAGGTGTAAAAAATGGAGCAGAAATTGAGGAAAAGGCTAATCCATGACTGACCTAGATAGAGACCCATGGATGAGAGATAGCCCACCACCGACACAATTAATGATATTGTGCTATTCTTGCAGACAGGTGTCTAGAATAGCTGTCATCAGAGAGGCTTCACCCAGCAAATATAGAAATAGATGTGAAGACCAAAGTAAAAAATTAGGCAGAGCTGGAGGAATCCTATGAAAGAAGTGGTAGAGAGGTAATGCACACCACAAAAAAAAAAAAAAAACCCTACAGAATCAACCAACCTGGGCCCATTGGAGCCCAGAGAGCCTGAACCACCCAAAAAAGAGCATGCATACAAGAACTTAGGCCCTCTACACATATATAGTAGTTGTACAGCTCAGTTTTCATATAAGACTCCTGAAGCAAGGGCAGGTGCTGTCTCAAGATACATTGGCTACCTTTGTATCTCTCACTCCTAACTGGGCTGCTTTGTCTAGGATCAGTAGAAAAGATGCACTTAATCTTACTTCAACTTTATATGCCAAGGCAGGTTGATATTCACAGGAGGCCTCCCTTTTTCTGAGGTGAAAGGGATGAATGGAGAATAGGGCAGAGGAAGAGAGAGAGAGAAGAGGAGGGAGGAGAAGGTGAGATCTGGATGTAAAGTAAATAAATAATAAAAAGTAAATAATAAAAAATAAAAGAACAAGCTTCTAAGAAATAACAACATTACAAAGTAAAGTAAAAGATGAAGCAAAAAAAAAGCACTCTCAACAATTTAAGTGACACTAGGGAAGAAGTGGAAAGATAATGAAAAGGCTGAAACACAAAAAAACTCAGTGCACTGCAAAGTGTATGTTGTGCATGTACTAAAAACAGCAATGCATTTTTTTTGAGTCAATGTACGTGTCTTTACAAGGCAGTTAATGCCTGTTATTTTGCACTGTATCAAGTAAAACAAATCTGATAAACTATTTACCCATGATATCACTTGCAAGATCTTTCACGTGAACACACCTTATTTTATGATTACTTTTTTGTTGGTGTATATCTATAATCACATTTTTTTTTATTAAAATGTCTGGCTAGGCGTGCTGGTGCACACCTTAAATCCAAGCACTCAGGAGGCTGGGGGAGGTGGATCCCTGTGAGTTCAATGCTAGCCTGGTCTACAAAGTGAGTCCAGGACATCCAGAGCTGATACACAGAGACTGTCTCAATAAAACAAAAGAAATTTAAAACTCTGATTAGAAACCATAGAAGGCTACATTATTCAGATGTTATGACTTGAAAACATCGGCTAGAGTCACTCAAATCTCATTGTTTATCATTCCATAATTATAAACTCCCTGCAAGGGGTGCTGCATTTTGCATTAATTATGACCTTATCTCAAACATAAGTACATCTAAAGACTTATCATATTTGAAGACATTTTCCACCAAATAAGCATTGTTTTCTTGAACATATATCTACCATTGTTTTGGGTTCATTTGTATAATATGAAATCAATCTATTTTTCAACATTAGGAGGATATATAAAGAGAGAGAGAAGTAACCACATCTTATATTAATTTCAATATATTATTAGGATCATTTGTCTTTAAAGTAATTGATGACCTTTTCCCAATATATTGATGAATCATGCTCTTACGTTGTTACATAAGATATTTTCAAATATCACCATTGAATATTTTGGTTTGTTTAATTTGAACACATTATTCAAATATAAAGAAATGATGGAGTCAGAAGGATATTTGGAGTGGCCTCTTTTATTCTTGATCTTCATGTCCAACATTTTAAAGTATTTCAAACACACACACATATGTGGGTGTGTTCTTCATGAGCAAACAACATGCTTTTTTGCTGTTGGATGCTTGGTTTATTGGGTATCTTTAAATAATTACAAAGATCAGAAATTTGGAAGCTATTTATTTTTACCTAAGCCAGCCAGAAGTGCAGTATTTCCATACAGTCTATTGTAGAATGTCTTCAATCAAGTATGGAGTTATATGCCTATAATCTCAGTCCTCAGGAGAGAATCACTCGTCTGAGAAGAGCCAACACTATTTAGAAAGACTCCATTTTAATCAATCAATCTATCTAACAATCAATCAAATAAATATAATAAATAAAATCTCTTTTGTTTTTTTTTGTTTTTTTTTCCTTTATTTTTTATTTCTTCAAGTTACATCTCAATCGCAGTACCCTCCCTATTCCCCCTCCAGTCCCACCCTCTCACCCTCAACCCCCCCATCCTCTTCCCTTTTTTTTTCTTTTAAGTTTAAGGTATATCTTATTTCCCCCTACAGTTTCCCCTTTCAGTCCAACAAATGGCTCTTTCTCTTATAATAACATACAATACAGTACAACAGAGGTAATGAGGCCACAGTTATGAGGGTTATATGGCTTAACATATATTCCCAATGACCAGTCCATATGGATTTGGTACCTGACTTTAACATTCTATTATCTAAACATCTCCATGAGTTTAAAGGTCTATATCTGACTCAACATTCACACTAACTTGCAACACAATTTTAAAAGTATCTTCTTAGATCTATAACACTCTCTTGACTCCTAAACAACTCAAAATTAAATTATGAGACTCTAGCTATCTGTTCTTCAACCACCTCAGAGACCTGAGAGGGATAAATATATCTGATTTTATAGGAAGTACAGGGCCTGCAGCTTCCCAAACTAAGAAATGACATGCCAGTGGCTGCCTGGACAGTTCCCATTTTCTCTCCATACATTACAGAGTCGATCTTCAGTCATTTGGCCCCGTTTCTCTGACAGACATTGATTGTAGAGCAGGGGTTATGAAGGACTTACCTACCCTGTCTTGGCAGAGCTAGGCTGTCGACTTACCTGCTTCCAGGTTTTGTCCTTTTTGGACAGCATTCTGTCTACAGTTGGGGCAATAAAATCTTAAAATCCTGTATTGTATTCAATAAAATATAGAAGTGTTTGGCTTAATCTTTCTTAATACAAGCAAATGAAAGGAGACCTTGGGTTGCTCTACAAATGTCTTAAGGAGTATTATGAAATGCTAAAAAAAAGATATTATTTGTCCTTTATTTAAAATAAGGATACACTGGCATTTAATGAAGCTTCTATTTAAAAATTAATCATAAGGTTGGAGATATGGTTCAGTGGTTAAGATCACTGGTTGATCTAGAAGGACCAGGTTCAATTCCAAGAACCCACATGGTAGGTCACAACCATTTAAACTCCAGTTTCAAGAAATCCAACACCTTCTTTGTACCTGTGTGGGTACCAGGAACATATATCTGTAGTGCACAGACATATATGAAGGACAGACTCCCACACATGTAAAAGAAAACAAAAAACTGACATGAGACAGTATGTCTCCATTGTAAGTCCATTGTACTGAAGAAGGGAGGAGAGCAGCATTTGATGAAAACTTCAGGCCTCCTTCTCAAGGTGGCTTCTCCCAGATGCTTTCTAAATATCTTCACTTGAGAGTTCATCCTCCTTCATCCTCCCATCCTCCCAGCACTTAAAATGTCATGTGTGTGGGAAAAAAAAGAGATGAAATACAAAGACCCACAGGCAAGTACCTTGCCTTCATAAACATAACATAATAAGTCCACAGAAAAATAATAATAAATTTGAGGGTAGAGAGTTCTATAATTTCATTTGGGCAGTCTTTAAAAAATAAATATGATTTTGGATCTCAAAATGGTGCCTGTAAAAGGCTAGACCCTCCAGTATCAATTAAAAAACATGACAGTCCCCCACTGACGTGCCCTGGCCAATATACTGTAGACAATACCTCAATTAAGGAATCTCCTCTCAGATGACTGTAGGGTGTGTTGAGATGACAGTTAAAAGTAATGTGGGTACCAAATCTCACTACAAAGTTTCCAAAGCCCTGGATTAATAGATATCCACTAATTACCTTCTTACTTAAGTAACCAAAAATTAGAAATGGGCTGTAAGGTGGAATCACTTTTGAGTCTGAGGCAGATAGAATATATCAAATTTAGATAAACAGGAAAAATCTATTAAATGGGATTAGAGAGTAAGAGTCTGAACATGTCAGACAAAAAAAAAAATGTGTCTCCTAAACTTATTTCAGTATTGAATAGACAGATTCAAAACTCATTTATTATTTTTACCCACATTCCCTAAATATCCAACTCAAACATTGCCATACCTACTAACCTTTGATTGCCACTTAGACTTGCATAAAATGTTTATAGTCTCTGTCTATATCAAATCATTGTTCATCCCAATTTAAAGTCATGTATCCATATCTTTCTTCCAAATATGCCAGTCTATACATACTGGGAGAACTTATCCTATTATCCTACTCAAGACAAAGAGTGTTGATGCTGAAAGTATACAGAGAGGCAGAGAGACTTCATGACTAATAGGCTTCTAGTCATTTGTTTAATCCAAGTTCAAGAACAACCAAAAATTATTCAACATGAACAAGTCAGCTACATCTCAGAGATGCAGTAATGGTTCAACAAATGTATATTAATAAACATAATATACCACACAAATAGAGTAGAGAACTGAAGCCACCTGATCATTGTGTTACATTCACAAAACTCATTTAAGAAGAACTGACTTCCTTTCATGATAAAAGTCCTAGAGTACCTAGGAATACATGGGACACATCTCAACATAATATGTATATACACAGAAAGCCCACTCTTATACAAGTAACCTTAAAAAAATCTTTTTTGGGTGTAGTTTCCATAAGAAAAATTTAAAGAGGAGGTAAAATAGGAGCCCCAAGAATGTAGGACTGCAGCCGTGTATATGCCTATGGCAGCTGCAAGAATAACAAATCCTGTAATGCTCAGGGCCAATTGGAAAAAAAAAAAAGATGTTTGTCAAGTTGGAAAGTGTTTTCTCTTTTCCCTCCTAAAAACCTGCGTTGGCCTCACTTAATGTGATTTATTCAACAGAGTGGACCCTTTATCAGCCTATAGTGATGGCCAACATCCAAGGTCTATGGTTCTATTTATTCTTAATCAATTGGCATAAATTCAGCACATCAAATTATCTCCTCCCAATCCTGGAGTCCTAGGATTAAAAGGACATTCATATTTTAAAGAAACTCAAACAACAGCAATGGCATGCTCTAATTAAAATAATAGTTCTGAGGCAACTTAGTGCCACTGTTAAAAGGAGAGCTTCATGAAAAGAGAGAAACAAACAACATATTTGTAGTGAGGACAATTATGCTCACTCATAATAAAAAATATCTTTTTGATCGTCATAATGAGATGATGAGATTATATTTTTAATATTTTATCTTTATACACCTTTTCCACCAAAGGAAGTTAAGGCAAATGGAATCACAGGAATAATAACATTAGCTGCCATTTCAGAATCCCATCAAAGCAAGAAAATTAACAACTATGAAGGTTGTAGTTCAATGACTAGCTCTGTCCTAAATGCTTAGACCATTTTCTAAGGATTCTCACTCTTGATTGCTTAAGGCTCTCAACTGCTCCTTCCAAATCTCCTTCGGAGAAAACTAATTCCATGATAAGCATATCAGACGATAAGAGCATAAAAAGCATTTATTTTTCTGCTTTACTGTTTGGATTCTCCAAATAATTTATATCTAGTCTCATCACAAACATGTCCACCTAAAAATAACTGAAGGGATAGGTAAAGGAAGTTGCCACAAGCAAGATGGGGGTAGAAAAGAAAAGCCCCACATAAGATCACCACTAATGATTTAATGGGTACATTAAAACACTGGATGGAACATGAGGGCATTAAATAAAATTCTGCCTAAAGTGGAAAGGAAGAATAGACAGTGCTGTGAAATATATCTTTTGACATGTGGTTAGATAATGGTGGGGAAATAGTAGACAGACTCAAAGGTGCACTCTCATGATTTCAGTTTTTATTCAAGTTGAGTTCTGAATAAATGCACCCCTGTAATTGTCTCACACTTGACCAAACATGTAGGAAAATCTGGAAAAATCAACACTTTTCTTCTCAACATTAGAAGCTACATAGAATTTTCAAAAGAACATAAACTTAAGAGAGAATCATATAATTAAATCCTGGCTTTACTACTTTATAACTCAGTAATCTTGACCAAAATTCACAATATTTTCTCATCTACAACATAAGACATATCAAGCCAGGGACCAATTAAGGGGATTACATCTGCAGAGATGAGGAGATGCCCAATAGGTAAGAGTATATGCTGAGTAAACCTGTGAACCTAAGTTGAAATTTCAAGGGAAACGGAACTCAAAACCCTTTATATTTTTATTAGCATAGGAAACTGTTTCAGTTTCTAAAATGCTTTTCAAATGACTCAGTTACCAACTGCAAACTAAAGGCTCTATATCTACTATATGCAAAAGAAAACTAAAGGCAGTCCCCTAAAGACCTTCTGTTTACTAAACATAAAATACACTTCAAATATTGTGCTGAAGGGAGCAAAATTAGAGGCATATGCTCTCCAGGTCACATTTACCTTCTTAATACACTCTCATTAATAGTTGTTTCACCAGCCCAGCTGTGTTTGCTCAGATCCTCTGGATGGTAATTCTTTCCAGAGATGATAGCGCTGTATGCAGAAACAAGCAAAATGTTTATTTTGTACTTAGAAAGCCTTTAAATACCAACAACACTGTAATCTTTGAAATGAAAGTATCCAAGTGAGTCATCAAATGAAGCCACTTCTTTTCAAATAAGATCACATGCAAATTGAAGATGAGCATTATCTTGTCAATCATGTTATCACAGTATTCCCACTTTCAGGACTTTGTGCCATTGGTAAGATATGAGAAAAATATAGTAAAATTTGGAGCTATAGCGACAGAAGTGTAGGTAGAGGATTTATCATATGATCATGAAGATATGAGTTCCAAAATGAGAACTCATGCCAAAGTGTGGCAAGTTGGGAGTGTATCTGTAACCCTACCAGCAGTAGAGGAGGCAGGCAGATCAATGGAGCTGACTAGGCAGCCAGCATATTTGAATTATGAGATTGAGATTCAATGAGAGACCCTATCTACAAAGAGTATGGTGAATAATAATTAAAGAAATCACCAAATATTGACTAATGGTCTCAGAATTTGTATAAACACATAAGCATTTAGGTGCACATGAACACTCAGACACACACACACACACACACACACACACACAAGATCTTAAAATTAGACATTTTATTAAATGAATCAAGTCAATAGTGCATAAATTATGAACTCAAAAGTCAATTCCTAATTAAGATATACTTATATATCTCACTGAAACATAAAAATTATGTATCCATTACCTAGTTAAATACCAAATATTCTAAAAAGAAAATAAGTCTTTTCTTCATAATATTAAATTACAAGAACATACTGGGATGAAAACAAATAGAATTTTTAAAATTGAACTTCAAATTTTTCTCATGATTGCAGAATTTGATAATGAATTAATTTATGTCCAGTGCCATCATATTTGGGAATGAGGTATTGAGTATGTAGATGCTTTAGATAACAGG
This sequence comes from Lophiomys imhausi, assembly GCA_907164525.1. Classification (NCBI taxonomy): domain Eukaryota; kingdom Metazoa; phylum Chordata; class Mammalia; order Rodentia; family Muridae; genus Lophiomys; species Lophiomys imhausi. Next base: position 3,219,094 of record CAJQZJ010012579.1, read on the forward strand.
TAAAATATGCTTTCAATTTTGACTATTGAATTCTTGGATTCCTTCTCACATTCAACTTTTCTCATTCGTGAAGTCTGATCATAACTCCATCTTCTATGTAGTGATGACCACTGTTCATTGCAGTGTTCCCCAAAGTTGTTGAACCTAAAACAATCATGATTACTTGCAAAACTCACAGTATTAAAGTGTAAACAAGTCAAGTTACAAGCAAGGATTTAAAATAACAAGTTCTGACCCTCATAACAGATTCAAAACATCTATAAGAGTTCTGGAAAGAACACAGTTGATTCAATTGAGGTAAAATCATTTTTGATCAACAAGGCCAAAGTATTCATAGAGCTTGTTTTCTAAGGCATCATGCTAACATAAAATGAAGTTTTACTAATTCATGGAGCAGAAATTAGGTGGTCCATAAAATTTTCTCTGAAAGTATACTGATGATTTACCTAAGTCCATAATCAATTGTCAAAAGTAAGCATATGTTAATCAGTCGTCTCTAGTCTTCTTTACTGATTTATAGTTTGTTTGCTTGCTTGCTTTGTCTTATTTTTTTTTGAGGGAGTAGAAATAAATAACCGCTAGGATATTTGAATATTTTTCCTTTTTAAAATTTAATAAAAAACTTTTTTCTGACTCTCTCATTCTTACCCATTTTACTATTCCTCTCTCCTCTGTCTATCCCCCTTTCACTTCTTCCAAGTCCATCTTTCCATCTCTTTCCTCCCTCCCTGTCTCATTCAGTCCTTTCTCTCTTCCTCCTGATTCTTTCTTCCCATCCTTATCTCCCTCTATGCTCTCTCATACACCTCAAATACTTTGTGACAATTTCAATAACTTCAAAAATCTGTAAAATTCAGTCATGAAACCTCAAAGAGGCCACATGTAGATAGACAGATGCACAAACATGCAGGGTGTGCTCTATTAGGTTTGTTTTGCAGTTAGAAGGGGGGGGATGTGATCATTTTCAGTAACTTCTAGGCTAATTGTACATAGCCTCAAATAGTATGTCTATCATGATCATTTAGTATTATTATTTCATATTGTGATATTATATGAACAAACACAGAATCAAAACAGTACACCTTGGCAAGTTTCTAATAAGGAACAAAGAAGCTTGTAAAAATTAGAAAGTAAGCAGCTTTTTAGAGACTATATGCTTAATACTGATTTAGTTCTCTGTAAGTGAAAAAAGAACAGAAAAAAATAGAAACCACTTTTTCCATTAGTCCTTAACATATATGTTTTTATCTGTCTGTCTCCACCTACAAGAATTATTGGTAGCTTTTGTTCTTATTTATTTGAAAAACATGAAAGTTTGTTTACTTTCTGGTACACGATGATTATCTTAATTCTCCTCAGATTACAATCTGTGAACATGTGTCTCTGTGGAAGTTAGGAATTATCAAAGATTGTAAGAAAGCAGGCTATGGACTACAAATGTCGAATGCATGGAACCAATGAGCATTGCTTCTGAAGACCAGGTGTGATTATTCTGAGACCTGGACATGGGAATTAGCAAGTCCCCAATATTTAATGTGCATTCATTGGTGTCCATCACTCCATTGCTTCAAGCATGTATTCTAACAGACTGGACCAAACCAAAGTCCTCTGATGTTAACAAGCCACCTCAGTGTGTTCAGGACCTAGAAGTGTAGTTCTGCTCTAAAGTCATGTTCTCTTCTCTTATTGCTGAATGATTTATAAAATACATACAAAGTACAGATCATAGAGACAAACAAAAACAAGATTTGTGATATAAGAACACAGCTGAAGAAAAAGAATTTCTATATTCCAGGAACTGTTAAATTTCTAAGGACTCATAGAAAATGGGAGGAATTACAAAATATGAACTTGTGTATATAATATAATACTAATGAATACAGTGATCTAGAATTAATTACAAGAATTATTTCAGTTATAATCCCCAAGTCTCTTTAGAACTACCATCTACACTAGCTTAATATGATTCTTACTCAACAGAAATCTGTAGCTAAGTCATACTGATGAACACCTGGCACTGAATTCTGTCTGTGCTGGTGCTCCATCAGCTACAGCCAATGAATTGCATTTGTCTGCCCCATCTTCTGATTTGGCAAATAGAGTAGACTTGAAAATAATTCCAAAGAAAAATAATATATAATAGCACATGAAAATGTGAAACTAAGTGCAAGTGAATAAATATCTATAAGAATAAAGTAGCCGGGCGTGGTGGCGCACGCCTTTAATGCCAGCACTTGGGAGGCAGAGGCAGGCAGATCTCTGTGAGTTCAAGACTAGCCTGGTCTACAAAGTGAGTTCAGGACAGCCAGGGCTGATACACAGAGAAACCCTGTCTCAAAAAAAACAAACAAACAAAAAAAAACAAGAATAAAGTATATAATAGCACTTCATAGCATGTGATATGTTGTGATTGAAGACATATGATCCCAACACTAAATATTTGCTTTTGCTTTGCCTATATCTATCAGAAATATGTATCATTGATATATATATATGTAATGTACATGATATTTATTCAATAAGAACATATATGCATATATATGTATATATTGAGAATGAGCAAGGAGGGAAATATGACAGGAGGGACTTGAAAGAAGGAAGAAGGGAACATGATTTAATAATAATCTCAAAAGACAAAATAAATAATTTTTGAAACTTTCAATTTTATTGTGTTTTTCACTCTCCTTCCTTCACCTCCTTCCCACCACTCTCCCATTCTCCTATTCTCTCTCTTTCTCTCTCTCTCTCTATCTCTCTCTCTCTCTCTCTTTCTCTCTCTATGTGTGTGTGTGTGTATGTGTGTGTCCATGTGTGCTGATGTTGGTCAGAAGAGGGCATTGAATACCCTAGAGCCCATGCTGTGAGTATAGAGAAATGAAGGCCAGCACAGGTTTGTTTAAGAGCTGAAATATGTCTCCAGTCCCTAATCCATCATTCCAAATCCATTTCACATTGTTTAAAATTGTTTTCATTTGTTGCCTATAAATGTCTTTTTCTTATATTTTTGGTTGTGAGCCTAGCCTTTAACGGCTGAGCCATCTCTCCAGCCCTAAATGTCATTTTCTTAGATAACCTATTTAGATTTTTGTTTGTATATTTTGATTTGGTTTTATTTTTTTTCCTTATTTTTCTTTTCCTGGTCCCTCTTTTTCCCTTGCCTATAAGTTTTCAGCACGTTGGTGTCTCGTGTGCTGAAGGTTATGCTTGTCAAACAACTTATTCAAACGAAAACTGATTTAGTTGCCAGGTGTGGTGGCGCACACCTGTAATCCCAGCACTTGGGAGACAGAGGCAGGAGGATCTCTGTGAGTTCAAGGCCAGCCTAGTTTACAAAATAAATCCAGGACAGCCAGGGCTACACAGAGAAACCCTGTCTCAAAAAAAAACAAAAGAAAAAAAAAAGCTTCGGGCAGTGGTGGTGGCGCACGCCTTTAGTCCCAGCACTCGGGAGGCAGAGGCAGGCGGATCTCTGTGAGTTCGAGGCCAGCCTGGTCTACAAAGCGAGTCCAGGACAGCCAGGGCTGTTACACAGAGAAACCCTGTCTCGAAAAACCAAAAAAAAGAAAACTGATTAAATGTGTTTGTTCTAGGTCTTTTAAATATTTTCTTGAAAAATACATATTGACTTGTTTACATGTTTATATAAATTATAATCTACAGCAATAACTTTTGCTGGCTATATGCTAATTCACCCTTGGAAAGGATTATTGTTCTTAATTTTTTCACAGTTCTTTTCTGTTCACATCATTATTTATCACATTTCCATTCCTCCACTATCACACTGACAATACAGCCTGCCTCTAGCTCCCTGCTACATAAACTGCAGTATGACAAATATCCTTGTACATATCCTTTATGGATCAGAGTATGAACTTATTTGTTTTATATTCTTGAAGCAGAAATTCTATTATCATAAAGCATGCTTATACACATTTTTTCAGGTGATGCTGATTTACTCTCAACAATGACTACATTGCTGTATCTTCCCACCAGCAATGCATCAAAGTCCCAAGAGTAAGGATTTACATTGAAGAATAAGCAGGAAGTGCAAGTTATAGTGCTCTATACAGAAGAAAGGCTGCATTGTCTTAGGATATCTAGTTCACATTGTTTCACAAAGCTTTTATTTTTTATCTGCGTCTTCTAACTCAGTGTGTGTACATTTACATTAGCAATATGCAACAAACAGTGAGCTGAGAACTCTCCAAAAGTAAATTAGAATTATACTTCATGATGTACTTAGAGTTATACAGTGTGCTGGAAAGAAATATCATCTGCCATAGATTTCCACATTCTTGCATTAAAGAACCAGTAAATATTCTGTTATATAACAAGGGAGAATTAAGGTTGCAGTTGAAATTATGGTTATTTGCTAATCTATAACATGTTATGGATAGTAACTCTGATGGTCTAGGTGATCTCAATGAATTCCTACAGAACCTTAAATGTAGAAGACAGCATTAGCATAATCAGAGACAAAAAAAAAGACTTGAAGATGGAGTCAGCATTACTGTGACATATTTTGGAGAAGATTTCACTGGTCACTGTTGGAAATAACCAGTCATTGTTATTTGGATGGAGAAAGAGCACCAGAAGCAAGTGATAAAGTTAAACTCCAGAAGCTCAAGAAGGCAAGAAACTATATTGTTCCCACTGCATTTGAAAACGTTCTGTGACTTGATAATGTCATGGGAGCTGAACACAGTTTGCACATAAAAGATCAGAGAAAGTTTTGAACATGAGAAAGTTATTGATAACAAAAGCTCTATGGTCATGGAAACACCCTGACAAATCTATTTATCTGCAAATATTTTTACCATTCTTCCTTCCTGACAAAGTAAGCATTCCCTATAGGAAAGAGCCATATGCCCAAAGAGTAGACCCAGAAAACAAAGCTTTCATATGGAATTTCCAAGGTTTTGAAACTTTCTAGAGTTTTCCCTGTTTGCTTTTAAAAAGTTCATAAAACTAGTGACTGCTTTGCTTCTAGGACCAAAGAATGTCTATATCTGGTAGCCCATTGGAGTTAATACAACTACTTCAGCTGCATTAACTTATGTTTCAATTTCACAAAACTGAAGGAAAAAATGAAAATTTGTCCTAGAATTCTTGTATCCCTGATCCATGTATACCTGATTCATTTAGATGATATGACTTGAGACTCTTTTTATGTTTATTTATTACTTCAGGTTACATCTCTATCATAGTACTCTCTTTCCACCCCTCCCAGTCCTGCCTTCCCACCCTCTACCCCGTAACCCTTCCATCCCACTCCTCTGGAGTGGAGTGTCCCTACATATCAGTCCCCTGCCCCAGTTTAACAGTCATATGAGGGCCAAGAGCCTCCTCATACACTGGGGGCCTAAAAGGCAGCACCACTAGTGCAAAGTGTCTCACTGACAGGAAAAAAAGTCTATGTTCATGTTCCCTTTGGTGCGTTGGTTGTAGTATAGTTATCCTGCACCATACGGATAAAATCTGATTATAAGTGAATAGATGCCATGTGATTCCTTCTGAGCCTGGGTTAGTTCACTCAGGATGAGCTTCTCTAGTTCCACCCATCTGGTTGCAAATCGCATGATTTTGTTGTTTCTGATGCTGAGTAGGATTCCATTGTGTAGATGTACCAGGCTAATATCCAACATTTACAAAGAGTTCAGGAAATTAAATGCCAAGAAACCAAATAATTTCATCAAAAAAAAAAATGGGGAACAGAGCTAAATGGAGAATTCACAAAGGAGGAAAACCTAATGGCTGAGAGATACTTGAAGAAATGCTCAACATCCTTAATCACCAGAAAAAATGCAACTCAAGACAACTCTAAGATTCCATCTCACACCTGTCAGAATGGCTAAAATCAAAAACTCAAATGACAGCACATGCTGGCAAGGTTTTAGACAAAGGGAACACTCCCTATTCCTGGTGGGAGTGCAAGCTTGTACAACCAGTATGGAAATCAGTCTGGCGATATCTTACAAAACTTGGAATACTCTAACTCAAGACCCATCCATACCACTTCCAAATGATTCCTCACCAAATCACAAGGAAGTTTCCTCATCTATGTTCATAGCAGCCTTACTTGTAATCGCTAGAAACTGGAAACAACTCAGATGTCCCTCAACCAAGGAATAGACTTGAGACTCGTAAGCTGACAATATTAACAAGTTTTGGCTATAGAGTTGAGAATTTGGGGGTATGATAATTGAATCTTGTGTATGAGACAGTTATGAATCTCTGGGGCACAGAGAAGATTATAATGAGTTGAATAATTGGCATGAAAATGTCCACATCCCAATTGAGAGAATTTGTGAACACATTATGTTAACTGTAACAGGAGAGTTTGTAGACATGATTAAAGATTCTAAGTAACTACCCTGGACTAAATCTATGGACACAATACAATAAGAGCATTCTTATAAATGAAGGCAGGAGGATCAGAATACTAATTGATAAAATGGTATTTGAAGAAGGTTGAACTGCACAAACTGAACAACAAATCAAGTGAGGAAAAAAAAAAAAAAAGACTTCTTTAAGATCCATCAGTAAGATAGACAACCCAGCCAACTTTTTGATTTAATAAACTCAGTGATATATATTTTAGCCTTGTGTCCTACAAAAATATGTAATAAAATTGTGACTTTTGAAATTAAGTTATTAGTTTGTTACCATCTCAATAGATGAAAATATACATACATATGTTTTTGATACATTTGTTTTTTTCCAAGAAATTCCCTTGGATCTTCTATAGTCACTTATGGAAGAATGTAAAATGTGAGATATTTTCAGGTACATTTATTTTATTCATGTTAGAAGAGCTACAAGGTAGGATCAAGTCCAAGATCAGCTATTACAAAGCTTCTGTGATGATATGTGTTCCTAAGACAGAGTGATAAACTGTAAGTGAAAGCTGGCAATGCTACCTTGGTATCTGGGAAATGCTGCAAATGTAATGATCTTCTAAAAAAATAAAGATGGTAAATTTCTGAAGAATGCAAGCATAATCTCATAATCTTAGGAGTTCAGAATCCCAAAGAGTTCCTGGAAACAATTGGTCAGCAGTATTTATTGAATAATGAGTGATTGAATCACCTGCTCTTCCCAGAAACATCTGCTCATTTTTTAATTCAAGAACTTCCTAGACTTGCATCTGTCAGCAATACTCTCCCTCCTCACTCAATTACTTTATCCCCATCCTTTGAATATAGCCTTTATCTTAGAAACCATTATACAGGTACATACCTATACTAATATGAAACAAAGCACAATAAAATGAATGTCAAAAAGATGGTATCTGAGATGACATCTTCCATATTTTTATATTCAGGTTTATATCTGTACCACCTATGCACAGTGCACACAGATTCTATTACTGGTTGAATTGATGAATAAAATGCAAATGAAAGTATGAAACAAAAAGTATGTTAGTATTGGTTTCTAACTTCTCTTAATTATTTTCTTACTCTTCAATCGAGTAGCTACTTAAATGATTTCTTTTTAAAGGTGCCATCTATTACCATTATTATCATTAGTGTGTGTGTGTGTGAGAGAGAGAGCGAATGACAGAAAGACAGAAAGAATATGTGTGAATGTGTGTTTAGTTCATCCTAAGCAAATATTCTGCCACTGACCTGGGTCCCCAACTCTTCTTAAATAACCAGTTGTTTCTTGAAGATAATGTGTTTTTAAGAATCAAACAAAGCCAATTCTGACAGTTTTTTGGGGAAAATTTACATTGTCTGTTAATACTTGCAATGTTTCATCTGAAAAAAAAGAAGAAATACATTTGAAATAAAATTATGGTTAAATACTATTCTGATAGTTTTCAAATTCTTAGTTTTCTAAATATTGTACCAAGAATTAGTCTTAGGATCATGATTAGTACATAGGTAGCCTCAATTATTAGAATTTATTGAAACTGATATGGTGGTTTGAATCAAAATGGCCCCCATAGGCTCATAGAGAGAGACACCATTAGGAGGTATAGCCTTGTTGGAGGAAGTGTGTCACTGAGTTGGGCTTTAAGGTCTCAGATCCTCAAGCTAGGCCCAGTCTTTTACTCTCCTCCTGCTGCCTGCTGATCCAGTTGTAGAACTCTCAGCTACTTCTCCAGCAACATGCCTGCCTGAATGCTGCTATGCTTCCCACCATGAACATAGTGGATTAAATCTCAGAACTATAAACCAGCTCCAATTAAATGTTTTCTCTTATAAGAGCTGTCATGGTCATGGTGTCTCTTCACAGCAATAGAAACCCTAACTAAGAAAACTGGTAGGGATTCATTCAGTGTTGAAACAAACAATGGACAATTTCCCCAGGATACTGAGACATCTTCAATATTTACATCTTCATTCATACACTGGCATCCTACCCTTGGGTGTCCAGTATGATTTCTGTGAACACCACAGTTACTTGGCATACAGGTCTGGGGTGACTGAACAATGACTACTGCACCCTCTGTCTTACCATTTCAGTTCATGTAGATAGGATTCCCACAGACAAAAGGCCATAGCCAATTATCAAACACCACATGTTTTCTCATTTTAAAATATACCAAATCTATTATTCTTTGCTTTAAATATTGATTTGTTCAATTAAATTTAAGTGTACCAACTATTATATTTTATATAGCGAAAAAGATTCTTGTGTATTTTTGAGAAACAATGATATTTTAAGATATGTGCAAATAATTTCAACTAAAATATATTTTTAATTTTAAAACATTAAAATTTGAGATTTCATTTTTCTGGAAGAAATAATAGAAGGAAAGATCTTGAGCTTCTCGTCCAAGCTAGCCTCAAGCCCAGAGTTCCCAGAAACATAATCATTTGATATTTACAAACCTGAAGAATTTAAAGTAAAAGTAATACATGTCATGTCCCATTAGATGTCATTATTATTAAGACCTGTACATTGAAAATGCCTTAAGAATGAATATTTTATGCTCATCTAATCCATCAAGATAGGCATCCTCCTGCAGTGTGCAACTATATCTGGTATTTCCAGAAGGAGACTGGTTGATCAGAATTTATTGAATTATAATCAGAGGGTATAACAGCCTATTCCATATAAACACTTCTGAAACAAACTTGTGCATGTTTATATAACTCAACAGGAATTTTAGGAGAAGGCATTAAAAGACAGAATGAAAATTTCTACTTTATGAATTCAAATTCTTGTCTGTCTAAATGCAAAAAGGAACACTAGCTAGAGCATACATCATGACATAGCTTTAATTACCAGACCACCAAGTCAAAATACCTTTTGCAGTTATTGTCCATGTCCAGCAGAAGTCAGAACTTGGTCAATTACAGGCAGCTTCTCTTTTTTATATCCCACATACAACAGAAAAACAACCAAAGAAAGTCATATTTAGAATATGAAGCACACCAGATGCCCCCATTTTTGGTTAGCATACCTCCATGGTGTTACTGCTTAACAACATCCCCTCAGATGATTCCTGAAGCCTTTATTTTTATGATGATAAATCTTTCACATATGAGTCCGTCTTTAGTGTTTACAAAATGCAGTGGCAATGGCTGACTCCCTTCTATGTCAACTTCTGATAAAATCACCTTTTTCTTATTTTGAGTTGGTTTTCATTTCATGTAGAAACCTCACAGTTGTATTCGACTTATTTCAGACCCTGGCTTTTGAGCAGGTGTGATGCCCATATAGATCATTTTGATCTTCATTCTCAGCCCATGCAGAGGCTTTGTTAATGTAGCACATGACTGTTGGATTTTTGCACTTTTCTCTTTCAGTGTGCTTTCATTTATTCATAGTATGGTGTGGGATATTTTAGATTTCTGCTGCTTTATCCTCTTTAATGGATTGGGCCATTCAGTTTCAGTTTTTCACTTTATAAACCTGTTATTCAAGTCAACTTTATAACCCAGCTAATTTGAGTTTCTTGCTGGACAAAAATCCATTTTAATAAACTTAGTGGATATCATAAACAGAATGAAATGATTTTCTCCATCTGTCTCAGCATATTGGATTGTGGGCTTGACATTTCATTGAGACAATGCATTGAGAGCATTCTCTTTGGTTTATCGTATGATGCAGAGCACAAATCGCTGTGTATGCCTTCGGAAGTGGTGGAGTTTTGTATTAAGACCCTGAAATGTCAACCATAAATTTCCAGTGTCAATAGAGTATTGGCTCCTCTTGTATGGTAGCCAAAGTGTAAATATTCTTTCTTATAAAAATAAAATAAAATAAATCACTGCTGTTCTAAAGTTAGACCTAAACACACAGAGTTTTGTTTGTTTTATTTAAAATAATATATTCTGATCATATTTTGTTCCCTCCCCTACCTCCTCCCAGATCTTTGACACATCTCCACCCATCTAATTCCATATCTTTTCTTCCTCTCTGTCTTTACAAAACATGCAAACAAAAACATCAGTTCAAACAAAGCAAAACCAAGAAATTCACACACACACAAACTCACAAAAACACAAAATCAGAAATCATGCTATAAAAGCAAAAGACAGTAAAACAAAACAAAATGTCCAAAAAATAGGTGTGTGTGTGTGTGTGTGTGTGTGTGTGTGTGATGTGTGTGTGGTGTGTATTGTGTCAATTGTGTCCAATTGTTAACTACCTTTATGCAAATCTTTGAATAGCAAAAAAAAGTTTTCATTCAGAGTTTTCTCTGTGAAATACTGCATGTCACCGAGAATAGCATATTTTATGAACAAAAACTCTTAATCCCTTACAGTATCATTAATTCATATTCTATCTTCTTACTAGACCAGAAGTTTAATCAAAACCAGAATTGTACCCAGAAACAGTATCATGTGGTGCCAAAGGTTATAAAAAGGGAGGAGGTGGCAGAGAGGAATGTTCAAGAAAAAAGTAAAAAGCATCTTATTTTCAAAGATATAGAAACAAATTTTAGGAACTCATCCAAAATGTCAAATTTTTATATTTAAACAATTTGTATGCAACTTCTAAATTGAAGCATTAGTACAGGGAAAATTTGTCCATCCCTTACATTTGAAGTAGGAACAAAGGAGAGACTATCACTAACATACAGCATCCCAGACCAGTCTCTCTCTCTCTATATATATATATATATATATATATATATATATAGAGAGAGAGAGAGAGAGAGAGAGAGAGGTTTTCGAGGCACAGTTTTTCTGTGTATACATGGCTGGTTGTCCTGGACTCACTTTGTAGACCAGGCTGGCCTTGAACTCATAGAGATCTGCCTGCCTCTGCCGCCCTAGTGCTGGGATAAATGCGTGTGCCACCACACCTGGCAAGTCATAATATTTTAGAAGTAAATGAAGATGTGTATCTGATACCTCATAGCTTCTCTGATCTTTGAAAATCACTTCCCTTCTCTGGGAACAGAGTTATTATCAGTACAACTGGGTCTTTCAACTAGGTTAATATGAACACTTTCTACATGGGAAATTTCCCAATGCTATGTGTACATGAAATCCACAGAGGGTTGTTTACAAGATATATATACCAAAATCAGCAAGTGATGAAAGCTGTTCTTATAATTGTGTAGTTTTTAACATTTGGTATAAGTAGGTGTGACTATATTATTTTTTAACATTTGAAGATCATCTATAATGCCTTATAAAATATAGATCCTTTAGAAATATTGTTTACACTGTATTATTTAAGGAATGATGGTAAGAAACTATTCTGCATGTGTTCAATACAATAAAGAATAGGTTTTTAAAAATCAAGTATATTTGGTTTGTTTGGCTAAAATCAATGCCACAATATCAGTAGACATGTTCATGTATATGTTCTGTTCCATCAAGCCAGTAAGAGGCCACTGTGTATCTATTACATGGTCTATAAAGAATTCAAACTTTTCAACAACTGGTATTCTTTCAAATATTCACTTGGGGTCTTATATGAATCATTCTGGAACAATAACATCTATTTTATATGAATATTCATATTAAATCAAAGAAGGAAAATGTGTTTTATTCTTTCTACCTCTGACATTGAAGTAATTGGTATTCCAACTATTTTATTACATATATTTATTAATTGTGTGTTGTATATATGTTCATGCGTGTGACAAAGGACACATGATATCTGAGGACAGCTTGAAATAGTTGATTCTCTACTCCTATTATGTAGGGCCTTCAGTTCAAATTTAATTTGTCAGGCGTGACTGCTGACACCTTTACCTGCTGAGCTGTCTTGCTGGTACATCTTCCTGTTATTTTAAAACTGAAAATTTGAAGGGTATATACACAACTCTCACTAGACTTTCTAAACTCAATAGAGCTTGACTTTATTCCCCAGATTACTTTCCTGTGGCTGAAGAATATATATTCTTTTTTTCTTATTACTTTTAAATGTCCTCTCTGAGTTCTCTATTCAAATGTTAAGTACAGCAATCAATTCAGATAAAGTTCTGAGAATACATCCTTACAGAATCCAGTGTTCCCTAAAGATGAAACTACACACTGATAACACTGTCTGAACTGCAGTGTGGGAAACATAAATTTGCTAGATATAATTAACGTTTTCAAACATAACTCATTTCAGGGCACTTTAGTGCTGGAGTTTGTGCACTCAAATGCCTCCTTTCCAGGATCATTTTGAATAAAATGCTGACTTCTTCAGTCCCATATAGAAATATTACACAACACATTTAGAACAATGAGTTAGATTTGTTTATTTATTCATTTTTTTTTAATCAGGAGTGGACTGTAACACTGACAATCTACAACTTGGAATACAGATTTTCATTATGCAAGTTCAGTTAAGCATGACATGCTCAGGCTAGACAACTCTTTTCTAACTACAAAGGAAACATTTCATCTCTGCAAATGTTAATGTCTAGCCCTGCTCTTTCTAATTCGATTACATTTTCTTAGCTCTTCACTTTTAGTTCCCTTAGGCTCAGTTTGAAAATTGTTTACCAACTGCTGTTCACAATTACAACCTCTGTATTTTCTAATAACATAATGAGGGGAGAGGAGAGACAGTCCCCAAGCTTTAGATTTATGTCAGAATATTCCATAAGGTTTGTATCTCACTGGGATTCTATGAAAGTGTTTAGTGGAAAAGTTTCAGATTATTGCTTGTTTTATTTTTTATTATTGTTTATTTATTCATTTTAACATCCCATTCAGAGCTCTCTCCCTTCTTTTCTCCCAACCACGCACTCCCACCATCTGCTCCCATTCACCCTTCCCCTTCTTCTCAGAAATGGCCCCCCACCCACCCAGCTGAGTACTTCCTGTCAACCCAGTACTTCATGTCACATCAGAACAAACTGCAACCTCTTCCACTGAATTAGTTTTCCTTCTTAATTTCTTTAAATTTTCCCTAAATCAAAGCAGTGAAGACTAAGTGTAGAAATATGTTTGGGTCCTTGCATATTATGTTAAATGTAGGAGACCATGCCCTAAATATTAGGACACATGAAGGATAATTGGACATTCCATGATGAATTCACAAACTACATGTCTCAAATATTAAAGTGCTGAATAACAATACATACAGATTTCTAACAGTCAGGAATTTTAGGATCTAGTAGGCAACACAGACATTATATATCTTCCATTAATCTCATTGTAGCTACATTTTAGAACCATATTAAGATACATGCACATATCTGTGGCATTATGTGATATTGAATAATGCCGCCCTACATTCTAGATAATCATATTCCAGTTAGTTAGTTCACTGTAGCTTATGGTGAAAGAATTGTGCACACATTCTCTCCTCATTCCTTTCTTTTGATCATAGGCAGGCAGGCCCATCTTCACACATTTATGATTCTTTACAATTTTAACAACAACTTCCACATTACTAAATTCAGTGATACCCCCTCCACTAAACAGTTTTCATCTTACTAAACCTGTTAGCAAATTTTGCCTAAAATATTCTCTACCTTTACATTGAAATTGCTGTTGATGTGACCACAAACCAAATCCAATATGCTATATTTTAAAGATTTAAATAGCTGTCTGCCATCTTCTGACCTCCCAGTCTGCCCAGTTTTTAGATCTTTTTCCTCCATCCACAGATTCTTCATCACGTTCCTGATCCACAGATTTGGGAACTCAAATGACACATTACTATAATGGTAATCAGTCTACCCTCACTCATTACCCCAGACATCATGCAAGCCTCTATTGTTTAATTCCTATACTCAAAGGATGCAGAGATTTTTTTTTTCCTGATGCAATTCTGGTAACCCATATAGTGTAGTTCTAAGTAGTATTTCAAGCAAAGTGCTTTTCATATCCGAACTCAACTTCAATTCCCTATAGGCAAACATTCTAGAAAACATGAACCATAGAAAACTGGTAGTCTCTGTTATGCCAGTTAAGTTAGAGCTAAAGAAGACTGCACTAGTTGTTGACAGAATATGTCTTCCATTACAAATTGTTCATGTGCCAGCTCAGTTTAAATACCCACGACCCACCTTAAGTCTAACCTTTTCTATTTACTCTGCTTAATGTGCTGGCTATGTGCTTTAGCTCCACCAAAATTTTCCTGTGTAAAGTAAAAATAACTACCTATCACTTGACTTCAGTTACCCTGCTCTTCAGTTCAGGATGTTCCTTTGAATCTGAACCACAATCGGAGGGAAATTTAAAGTCTTGATGGTCTTTATTGTCTGTGTGTTCAAGCTCCAAAGGGGGTCCTTAGCTCATTTGCCTCATACTTCTTCTCGGGTGCCTTTCTCTCCAGTCACATTGGCTGCTTTTTATTCATCCTTAGAGCACCAATTATGGAGCTCAGGAAAGGACAAAACACGTGATGGATTGAGTTCAGATTCTCAAACCCACATAAAGTATCATCCACTTTTATATTAAGGTGGTAGGCAGAGACCAGAGACACCTGAAGCTCATAGGCCAAGCTGCTAGAACAGGCAACAAGAGAGAAAAAACCCATTGCCTCCAACATAAGGGGAGTAAAGACCAATATCTACAGACCTCCACACATGTAGCACATATACTCATAGGAACAGATGAATATAAACACAAACTCACACATACTCACGTATATGCATGCACAATATATCTTTGATAACCAAATGGCTGTCACATGAAGAAATATATACTTGATATTTTGACCACACACATATGTCCATGAATACAAGTCTAAGGCTGTCTGCCTGACTCTTTTCTGACTTTAAATAATATATGCATATCTTGTGAGATCTTTACACACAAGTGACACCTGGTGACAAAATGCATTGCCACTACCAGCATGCTTACCCTTCTACTTTCCTTGGTAGTCTTCCTTTCTGTTTACTGAGTCACGTGGGCAGGAGAATTTCATCACCTGCACATTCTTTACTGCCAACTCATCTCCTCTTTAAACACACCCGTAAGTTGTGTTCTATGGACACGTAATATGGGAGAAAAGAGAAAATTTTAACAGAAATTTCTTTTAGTGTCTTCTAGGTTCTAAGACATTAGTCAGATTGTTGGTTCTCCCCCTCACCTCCAAACTAAAGCCTTCACAACTCAAAGGGAGAAGCAAAAAAGTTAAGAAGAAATTTTTACCATTATTTTTTTCTTGAAATTTGGTGCTAGCATGACTGTGGTATGCTTAGAAGATGAATACCAGATACTTAAATATGAGCACAGAGATAATTGCAACTGCTTCAGAGAAAATGTCATCTATTTCCCTAGATCTTTTAATTGACAGTAGAATGATGCCTGAGAAAGTTCTGTTTATAGATAGAAAGGTTGTTTGCTTTCCTAGATATTTTATGCATTGAAAAGTGAATGCTACATTCATAGAATCAATGTATACCTATCCCCAACACTTTATATTTTATCAAGGCACCGCTTTAATGGTTTAAAAAAATAATTCTCAAGGACACAGATTAAACGTATCCGCTTAAATGGACAACAAATATTGTAAAGACTAGTACATGAACCATTTGCTTTACTCTTAACAAACCGATGCTCCAGATGATCCTGCCTCATGCTCATTATTGTGGGGTAGCAGACCAGGCCTTCAGAATCTGAGGAAGCTTCACTATAGAATCAGGAAAGTATTAAATATCATCCAGTCAAATCATTTAGGCATGGGAGTGTAGCCTACTCGTAGAACAATTGTCTAATATGTGCAAGCCTCAAGTTTGATCCTCATTAATACAAGTCAAAAAATATAAAAAGCTAAAGAACTCCAGGAGAGGCTGGAAAACAATTGACTTAGTGATTAAGAGCCCTGGCTGCTCATACAGACATCACAGATTTGGCTCTTAGCACCCATCAGGAGGCTCACAACCATCTATGACTCCAGTTTCATGGAATCTTGTGCCTCTTCTTATTGCTAAGGGATCCTACATATATATGCTGCAAAAATATACTAAGTCATACACACAAATCTATAAATAACATTTTCAAAAAGAGCTGTAAGAATTTTGTTACTGAATAATTTATTCTAGTTCATTTTTTGTATTTCTTTTTTATTAATTATGTTATTTTATTACTTCAAGTTACATCTCCCTCACAGTCCACTCACTCTACCCTTCTCGGTCCCACCCTCCCACCTTCTACCCTTTCTCTCACCTATCCTATTCCTCTGGTGTAGGGTGCCCCCACATCTTAGCTCCCCTCAGTTCATCAGTCATATGAGGGCTAAGAGATTCTTCTTACACTGGGGGCCATATGGTAATTCCACTAGGACAAAGTGTTACACTAACAGGTAACAAATTTGTGTTCCTATTCCTTTCGTTCTATTAGTTGTAGGGTAGTTACCCTGTACAATATGTCTAAAAATCTAGTTATAAGTGAATACATGCCACATGCATCTTTCTGGGTCTGGGTTAACTCACTCTTAATAAACTTTTCTAGTTCCATCCATTGTGCAGCAAATTGCATGATTTCCTTGTTTCTGATAGCTGAGTAGTATTCCACTGTGTAAATGCACCACAGTTGAGAGACATCTGGGTTGTTTCCAGTTTCTAGATATGACAAATAAAGTTGCTATAAACTTAGTTGAGGAGATACTTTTGTGGTTTGGTGAAGAATCTTCTGGATGTATGTCCACAACCTACAGATTGGGAAAAGGTCTTTACCAACCTCACATCTAACAGAGGGCTAATATCCAAAATTTATACAGAACTCAAGAAATTAAACACTTCAATTATTATTCAGAAAACAAAAAATCCAATCAAAAACTGGGGTACAGAACTAAACCAAGAATTCACAAAAGAAGAATCTCAAATGGCCGAGAGACACTTGAAGAAATGTTCAACATCCTTAATCATCAGAACAATGCAACTCAAGAAGACTCTGAGATTCCATCTAACACCTGTCAGAATGGCTAAGATCAAAAACTCAAATGACAGCACATGCTGGCGAGGTTGTGGAGAAAGGGGAACACTCCTCCATTGCTGATGGGAGTGCAAACTTGTACAACCACTGTGGAAATCAGTCTGGTGATATCTTAGAAAACTTAGAATAGCTCTACCTCAAGACCCAACTATGCCACTCTTGTTCATTTTATTGTTTCTGCCTGCTGTAGTTAATTGCTAATCAGTTAGCATTAGGTGATTTCAGTGAAGAAATGCAAAGAGACACACACCCTGAGACATAACTACTTACTCCACATTGGTAACTGTTAATATTACTGGGAATAGAAGTTTGTACCTTGTTGTTTTAGAGCAAAAGGTTTAAACAAAATGAAAATATTGATTTTTCCAAACTGCTGGAATGCCCAGCACAGAGTCCTTAAAATTAGTAATACAATTCTTTTAACAGCTCCTTTTTAAATACCTTTAAGTGATGATATAAGACATAAAAGCTAGATCTTCAATTAATAAATTTATTGAGCCTATATTCAGAATAAAACATGCAGACATGTAATTCAGAAACCAACTATACAAACAGGAAAGAGCACATTTTCGATGTGAACCCTTACTGCTTTCTGATTTTCTGTTCTCTAAATTTCAACACAAGGTAAAGAATAAATTCTCTCAGCCTTCCATTTCAGTGTGGATGTCATGCTTCTGATTTTAAACACTAAACTTGTTCTTCCAGTAAGCAAAAGCATCTAATTAAGGCATCCAAATGCTATACAACTTTATGATTCAAGAAATCAACTGGGGCATGAGTAATAGGTTCTATGCAACCTGGGATTTTAGTCTAATGGAAGCATATGTAAGACAGAGACCAGGGGAAATGCCAATCGCTCAGCTGGTTTTTGTGGTAGTTAGCAAAAAGCATATTCTGCCAAAAGTTGATTTGCGTCTTCACTTCATTGTCAATCAGATACTCAAATATTTAAACACTTAGATTAAAAATTTACTTGTACAAATTATTCTGTCAGAGTTCTAAACATAAATTTGATGAATTGGATGCGTCTATAGAAGGACTCTGATGCAGCAAAATGAATTTGTGGTTCACAATGAACTCAGAGAATCTTCCAGGTGAATATTGTTTGACAGGACTGGAGAGAGAAATAGCTCAGAAGGTTGAGACCCTTGATTGCCAAGCCAAGTTCTGATGACTAGAATTCAATTGCCAGGATCCACATGGAGAAAGGAGAAAACAAACTCACTCAAGTTTTTCTCTGACCTTTACATGTGTACTGCAGTATTTACCTCCCCACCTCAGTAAAAAAGTGAGTATTTAAAAATAATCTTACTTGAGAACATGTGCACTGAAAGATATAAAAATCTTAATTATTTAAACACTATTAAATTTTAGATTATTTTCTCTTCCAGGAGATGTAAGTCTATTTTAAGAAATATTTGTTCTAATTATGGTACTGTGAGCCTCCATGGCTGAGGGAGATCTATTTCTTAGCTTTTAGAGGACAAATACTGAAATTTAAGTATTATTTAAACATAACCATAAAGAAAGTAGATTGTTTCATTCTTAAATAAGTTTTAAAATTTATGCTATTATACAAAGTGATATTGTAGTAAGTAAACTCAATTTTGAAAAGGAATATAATTGTAGCAAAGACGCTATAAAATTATACTCTGTAGAATGTATCACATACATTTGCATATATTTGTTTTTATGTGTAATATGTGTATATTTGCAATCACTTACTTAATATTTAGGTTTGTGGATTCTAATGATGGAACTCAAAACATCAATCTTGAACACAAACCCCTTTACCCAATGAACAACCTCAGCACCTCTGCTTTTAGAAATCAAAAAAGATCTAACTTATTTATGAACTTAGACTCTTTGTATTGATTGTACAGTAGAAACATTATCTAGTGTGAGACAATTTGCTTCTCAACAGAACAAGGCGTTGTAAGAATTTTATATAGTTGAGATAAGGAATAAATATGATCTCTGTAAATAAAAAAAAAATCCAGGGAAAGTGCATTTGGCACAACAAATACTCCAAACAACTTGGTTACTTCAGATTTATTTTGCTTTTCTTTCTTTTTCTTTGCCTTAGAAAGGATCTTATTTTCAGAACTACCATACAGCAAGCCTACTTCAAAACAATACAACCAGGCTAACATTTTAGACAGAATTTCTGGCATGAGGAAATCCATCCACTTCCTGGAAATTATTCTGAAATAGACTATAGAAAAATGCCATTTCTGCATGCGCCAAAATGCATCTTACCTCAGTTAGAATATAGAGCATAGAAATCTCCCAGGATTTGATGACCTTTGGCAAATAATCCTCCTCATATTACCAGACATACTCTCAAGAAGACATGTTCATCTTGAGAGAGAGAGTTCTGTACATTGAAGTGAATTTACAAGATGGTGAGAACGTGAGTGTCTCTTGATAGTATATCAAGGAACAGTCAGAATAAAAAAAAATAGGTTCTATGTAAATATAATGATATGAACTTAGTCCTACATTAGATTTGACTGTTATATCTCAAACAGAAAAATAAATGTCCCTTGGACATGCTTCAGTTCTCTTCATTCACAATAGGAGTATATACATTTCTCCTTTTTACTGTCAATTTCTCAAAAGTTCAGGGGAGAAATATCAACTGTCACTGTTTAAAGTGCAAATCACCACATGCTTTTGGATTGAATTCTCGACAATAAATTAGAGAAGGCCATCAGCAATGGTTTCTTTATAATGCTGAATGAAATTACCAACACACCAAAAGGAACAGGAACATAGAACTTGTTACCTGTTAGTGGGACACTTTGCCCTAATGGAGTTGCCATTTAGGCCCGCAGGGCAAGAGCAAGTTCTTAGCCCTCATGTGACTGTTGAACTGAGGGGGGTTGATATGTAGGGGCAACCCACTCTGAAGGAGTAGGGTAGGTTGGAGAGGTTGAAAGTATGGGACCAGGAGGGGTGGAGAAAGGGGACTGTGATGGACCTATAACTTGAGGTAATAAATAAATATTAAAAAATGTACATTCGAAATTAACCTTGAACCTATTTGATGGGAAATAAATTTAGAAACCAACTGAAGTGGGCTCTAAGTATCAGACCTGATTAAGAAAGTAATAAAGAGACAATAATTGAGGGGAAACAAAAATCTCAAGAAAAATACTTTGTAAAGCCACACTCATAAACCATTATTGTTTATATATTTAACAGATGTTTTTATTTATTATGAATCTGATGAGTGTGTGTTTACATGCCCACATGCATATAAGATTTTTTTTATAATTCTCCAAATAAGTTTTATTTCCTATATTTAAAGTACAGGAATTAATGAGATGAAACTATAGCATGATAATTGTGATAGAATAAATGAATATATCCTTCATACTTCATATTTAAAAATATATTGAGTGCAATGGAATATTACTAATTATATTTCTAATAGTGCACATGTAATCTTTCAACTTGCTTACCCTACATGTAATTTGACATATATCTACCTATTCCCTACCTCCTTGTCCATGGTAATCACTATTTTAGTCTGTATTTATCTATTTGTTTGATTTTTAGAATCTTCATATAAGAGAATAGAATATTTGTTTTCCAGTGAAAAGTGGAAAGATGGCCTCTATTTTTAAGGCTCAATATCTCTCTCTCTCGCTCTCTCTCTCTCTCTCTCTCTCTCTGTGTGTGTGTGTGTCTGTGTGTGTGTGTGTGTGTGTGTGTGTGTGTGTGTGTGTGCGCGCGCGCATGTCTGTGTGTCCGTCCTCACCATTTTTTTATCCATTCAGGGATAGACACCCAGGTTGTTAGCATGTTTTTGGGTTTTTTTGTTTTTTGTTTTTTTGTTTTTTTTTAATACTACACAGTGTTTCAGGGCTCCAATGAAAATGGTGTGCAGCTGTCTTTCTGAGATAATTTCACTTCCTTTTGCTATATACCCAATATGTTGACTGTTGACTTTTGGTACGTTTATTTTTACTTTCTTTTATTTTTTTTCCTTTATTTTTTATTTCTTCAAGCCTCCCTATTCCCCCCCACCCTCAACCACCCTCCCTTTTTTATTTTCTTTTAAGTTTAAGGTATATCTTATTTCCCCCTACAGATTCTCCTTTCAGTCCAACAAATGGCTCTTTCTCTTATAATAATAAATACAATATAGTACAACAGAGGTAATTAGGCCACAGTTATGAGGGTTATATGGCTTAATGTACATTCCCAATGACCAGTCCATATGTATTTGCTACCTGACTTTAACATTCTACTATCTAAACATCTCCATGAGTTTAAAGTTCTATATCTGACTCAACATTCATACTGGTTGCAACACAATTTTAAAAGTATCTTCTTAGATGTATAACACTCTTTTTTTTTTACTCCTAAACAACTCAAAATTTAATTATGAGACTTTATCTATCTGTTCTTCAATCACCTCAGAGACCTGAGAGGGATAAATATATCTGATTTTATAGGAAGTACAGGGTCTGCAGCTTCCCAAACTAACAAATGACATACCAGTGGCTGCCTGGACAGTTCCCATTTTCTCTCCATACATTACAGCATCGCTCTTCAGTCATTTGGCCCTGCTTCTCTGACAGACATTGATTGTAGAGCAGGGGTTATGAAGGACTTACCTACCCTGTCTTTGCAGAGCTAGGCTGTCGACTTACCTGCTTCCAGGTTTTGTACTTTTTGGACAGCATTCTGTCTACAGTTGGAGCAAGGGGCTTTTCCTACCAAGAGATAGGCTTGCGACTAATTTAATCATCTCCCACTGGAGATTCTTCGATGCTCATCTTCTACTTGGAGGAGAATAGGGGGTGCTGTCAGGAGTTGATATGTCTTGATATAAAAAAAATTTAAAGTTACGAAAACATCTTTGAATGCCATATTCTGCAGATCTCTTGAGGTTTTTGAAGAGGCCCTATCTATCTCTTATATTAGGGTAAGCAGATGTTGCTTGTCTCTTAGCAGGTTTATTTCTGATTAGCTTAGCAAGTAACTATAATAGGCTGTCATAGTACCTAACAGAATGACTGGCTTGCATAACCATTAGTTTGCATTTCTTAATTATCCTAAACAGTTCATGACAGTTAGTAGTAAAAGGCCAAAACATCATATTTCATTTTTTTTTCTTTAACTCCTAACCCTTCCATCCCATTTCTCTGGGGTGAGGTGTCCTTATATAACAGTCCCTCATCTCAGTTGAGAGGTCGTATGAGGGCCAAGAGCCTCTTCATTCATTGGGGATCTATGAAGCAGTACCAACAGTGAAAAGTGTCTCGTTGCCTGGGAGAGAGAACTACTAAACAAACAAATCAATAAACATACAATAGATAAAAAAGACTAAAAAATAGAAAAAAATATAACTAATATATAAAAAATAAATAAAAAATTAAAATTAAAAATAAGAAGTCTATGTCCAAGTTCCCTTTGGTGTGTTAGTTGTAGTATTGATACCTTCTACTACATAGCTAAAATCCTACTATAAGTGAATAGATGCCATATGTGTCCTTCTGAGTCTGGGTTAGTTCACTCAGGATGAGCTTTTCTAGTTCCATCCATTTGGCTGCAAATTGCATAATTTCATTGTTTCTAATAGCTGAATAATATTCCATTGTGTAGATGTACCACAGTTTTTTAACCCATTCTTCAGTTGAGGGACATCTGGGTTGTTTCCAGTTTCTAGCTATTACAAATAAGGCTGCTATAAACATAGATGAGGAAACTTCCTTATGATTCCGTGAAGAGGCATTTGGGTGTATACCCAGAAGTGGTATGGCTGAGTCCTGAGGCAGAGCTATTCCACGTTTTCTAATATATCGCCAGACTGACCTCCATAGTGGTTGCACAAGCCTGCACACCCACCAGCAATGGAGTAGGGTACCCCTTTCTCCACACCCTCACCAGCATGTGCTGTCATTTGAGTTTTTGATCCTAGCCATTATGACAGGTGTGAGATGGAATCTCAGAGTCGTCTTGAGTTGCATTTCTCTGATGATTAAGGATGTTGAGCATTTCTTCAAGTGTCTCTCAGCCATTAGGGATTCCTCCTTTGTGAATTCTCTATTTAGCTCTGTCCCCCATTTTTTGATTGGATTATTTGGTTTCTTGGATTTAATTTCTTGAGTTCTTTGTAGAAATTGGATATTAGCCCTCTGTCAGATGTGGGGTTGGTGAAGATTTTCTCCCAGTCTGTAGGCTGCCGTTTTGTTCGAATGACAGTGTCCTTTGCCTTACAGAAGCTTTTCAGTTTCATGAGATCCCAATTATTGATTGTTGATCTCAAGTCCTGAGCTGTTGGTGTTCTGTTCAGGAAGATGTCGCCTGTGCCAATTAGTTCGAAGGTTTCTCCCACTTTATTGTCTAGTAGATTTAGTGTGACCGGCCTTATGTTAAGGTCTTTGATCCACTTGGACTTAAGTTTTGTACAAGGTGATAAGTATGGATCTAGCTTCATTCTTTTACAAATGGACATCCAGTTGGACCAGCACCATTTGTTGAAGATGCTGTCCTTCTTCCATTGTGCCATTTTGGTTTCTTTGTCAAAGATTAGGTGGCCAAAAGTGTGTGGGTCTATTTCTGGATCTTCAATTCGATTCCATTGATCTACTGGTCTGTTTCTTTACCAGTACCATGCTGTTTTTACAACTATTGCTCTGTAGTAAAGTTTGAAATCTGGGATGGTAATACCTCCAGATGTTTTTTTTATTGTACAGGATTGATTTAGCTATTCTGGGCTTTTTGTTTTTCCATGTGAAATTGAGACTAGCTCTTTCCAAATCTATAAAAAATTGTGTTGGTATTTTGATAGGAATTGCATTGAATCTACATATTGCTTTTGGTAGGATGGCCATTTTTATTATGTTGATCCTACCTATCCATGAGCATGGGAGATCTTTCCATCTTCTAAAGGCCTCTTCCATTTCTTTCTTCAAGGGCTTGAAGTCTTGTTGTACAGGTCCTTTACTTGCTTGGTTAGAGTTACCCCCAGGTATTTTATGTTGTTTGTGGCTATTGTGAAGGGAGTGTTTCCCTTATTTCTTTCTCAGCCCTTTTGTTTGTTGTATAAAGAAGGGCTTCTGATTTTTTTTGAATTAATTTTGTATCCAGCTACTTTGCTGTAAGAGTTCTCTGGTGGAATTTTTGGGGTCGCTTATGTATATATCATATCATCTGCAAATAGGGATAATTTGACTTCTTCGTTTCCGATGTTTATCCCCTTGATGTCCTTTAGTTGTCTTATTGCCCTAGCAAGAACTTCAAGTACTATATTTAAGAGATATGGTGAAAGTGGACATCCTTGTCTTGTCCCTGAGTTTAGAGGAAATGCTTCAAGTTTCTCACCATTTATTTTGATGTTGGCCACTGGCCTGCTGTATATTGCCTTTATTATTTCTAGGTACGACGCTTGTATGCCCGTTCATCCAGAACTTTTAGCATGAAGGGGTGTTGAATTTTGTCAAATGCTTTTTCTGCATCTAGCGAGATTATCATGTGGTTTTTTTCTTTCATCTTGTTTATATGGTGAATGACGTTGATAGATTTTCATATGTTGAACCATCCCTGCATACCTGGGATGAAGCCTACTTGATCATGGTGTATGATACTTTGGATGTGTTCTTGAATTCGGTTTGCTAGTATTTTATTAAGTATTTTTGGATCTATGTTCATGAGGGAGATTGGTCTGAAGTTCTCTTTCTTTGTTGGGTCTTTTTGTGGTTTAGGAATCAGGGTGATTGTGGCCTCGTAGAATGAGTTTGGCAATGTTCTCTCAGATTCTATTTGGTGAAAGAGTTTGAAAAGTGTTGGTGTTAGCTCCTCTTTGAAGGTCCGGTAGAATTCCATGCTAAAACCATCTGGCCCTGGGCTTTTTTAGGTTGGGAGATTTTTAATGACTGTTTCTATTTCCTTAGGGGTTATAGGGCTGTTTAATCTGTTTATCTGATCTTGATTTAGCTTCGGTAGGTGGAATCTATCAAGAAAATTGTCCATTTCACTTAAGTTTTCAAATTTGGTGGAGTATAGATTTTTAAAGTAGGATACAAATATTCTCTGGATTTCCTCAATATCTGTTGTTATTTCACCCTTTTCATTTCTGATTTTGTTGATTTGTGTTTTCTCCCTCTGTCTTTTAGTTAATTTGGATAAGGGTCTGTCTATTTTGTTGATGTTCTCGAAGAACCAACTCTTGGTTTCATTGATTCTTTGTATAGTTCTTTTTGTTTCTAAGTTGTTGATTTCAGCCCTAAGTTTGATGATCTCCTGCCTTCTGCTCCTCTTGGGAGTGTTTGCTTCTTTTTTTCCAATTCTCCCAGTTTAGCTGTTAATTTGCTAATATGAGCTCTCACAATTTTCTTTTTGAAGGCACTTAATGCTATGAACTTTCCTCGTAGCACAGCTTTCATTGTGTCCCATAGGTTTGGGTATGTTGTGTCTTCATTTTCGTTGGATTTTAAGAAGTCTTTGATTTCCTTCTTTATTTCTTCCCTGACCCAGTGGTCCTCTAGTAAAGAGTTGTTCAATTTCCATGTGAGTGTAGACTTTCTGTTGATTCTTTTGCTATTGAAGTCCAGCTTTATACCATGGTGGTCTGATAAGATACAAGGGGTTATTTCAATTTTCTTGTA